>JABXWE010031389.1:0-18181 GCA_014611495.1 Limonius californicus
TGCCTCTTGCGGTCAATTCCTGTTAATGAAAATAATTCTGTTACTGTATTATATAATGGTAAGTATGTGTACCAAATTTGAAAGAAATATCTTTAGATTTGTGGAAATTACAATAAAAAGAAAAAATAAAAAATTTGAACTTTAAGGCCCTATAACTTCTTAAGGAAGGACTTTCTGCCTAAGGTATATTAGGTTTAATCGGTTTATTTTAACCTAAAGAATCTATCACTAAACGCTGGCCCATTCTTTCTGAGACACCCTGTATAGTTTGTTATATGTATGTACACACAAGAAAGTGAAAGGAAACCATTTTTTATTTTTGTCGTATTTAAAAATTTTAGGCTTTACTTGTTTAGGAAATGGGTTCCGTGTTACTTTTAGTATCCCCTGAAGCATGATTTTCGTATAAATTCATTATAATTTTATTTTTTTTAAATTTGTGTATTGCGTATTGTTTCCATCATACCATTAGTTTTATAACTACTTAGCCCTAGATCTGTACATACAGATATTTATTTGTGTGTTTAAATAACGTAATGCATCAATTGTTTGTTAATTACGGTATTTCAATATTTACTTTCCTTTAAAAGTATTTATTCAACGTACACTCATTTTAAATTATTTAATATTAATTAAATTTTTTAACTTGTGATGTAAGTCAATAAAATCAAACATTATTTAAATATGAAATAAAAAATGCGAAGAACACAACGCCTACAAAATGCATATAAAACATTTAAGAAACCTGCAACAAGTAGGCGGCATATTTACACAAACATCGATTTTAAGCGATCTATGTGCTTCCTATAATTACTATCGCATTTTTATTTAACATCATAAATCAATAATTTTGTTTAAACTCGCATCTCCAAGTCGTTAACCGCAGTTGTTTTCAATTTCCTATTTAATATATCAAACAACAAAATTTGAAATTTAAATTTGAAAATCAAACGGAAATTCCATTATAATGTATGCCGAAAATAACAATAATTGAGCTTACTATAGTAACCTTTACGGCATTTTGTAATGTTTTTAAAACTTTTCCTAACTGTTGTCTGTACCAGAAAGTTATGAAAAATAAGTTAACTTATAACGTTTGTAGCAAACGGTTTTATATTGTATGCGTACTGTTTTATCGGAAAACAATAATAAACGAAAATAAGCCATTGTATCTGTTATGATTTCAAAGTTAACATTGCTAATCGTCAATTAATGTTTCAGAGGTGTCACTAATAAATGTCAGTTGTTACGTTTCTGATATCTGTGAAATACAGTAGTTGTTAATGTTCTTGATTTACTTTTATTTAAATTTGTATATAAATTCTCTTGTTAATTAATTATAATATCAACGTGCATTAAATGATTTCATGAATAATATCCAGATTTACCAGATACTTAATGCCCGTAAGCGATGCAACTTAATTAAAAGTTTTGTACAAAGCGTTGAAAATATGAAGAAAAGTTGAATTTATTGCAGTTAATCGCAAGTCGTGTTTCTCATGTTCACTAAATTAAATTTGATATAAAATTTATTACATTAACGTAAAAATGTATAAACAGTGCTTGTGGCGTTTCTCATTTGAAATTTAGTAGTTTATAATAAATATTATTTATGGATCAACAGTAACGCCAACTTCAAAATGACAATATTATCCTACTCGAAATTTTTTGATCACACGGTATTAAGGAACAATCTAACTGGACTGTTTAATTTAGTGTGAGTAATTAAATTAACTGCAACAAGATATCTAAATTACTCCTTTAAACACTTTATCTTGAAATGGAAGTATTTTAGATATTTTTGGGATTTGAGCTATATTTTCTTTCTGCAAGTTTATTCTTAACACCTCTATTGACACCTGTGTTTGATGTCCGCAGTGTTTTATTTACCTTACATTGTGGATTGTTGATCATAGACCTACGTATATGTATTCAATTGATTTAACCTCAAGCATATTCGCAACTTTCTTGCAAATTTTAATTTCTTGTTCAACCTTTGGTATTAGTTAGCCCTGGAGTTCAAATTATTGCTAAATTATTTTATAATTGGCGGTAATGTCTTTTATCCCTTTATTGAATTAACTATCTAATTACTTTTAATATGGTGGTACCTGAATTAACATAATGCTTGTTTGTTAAAAATAGTGTGCTGCAACCTACCACACACAATTCCCCGAGCGGATTGGCAACAGTGGGATCTTAATACGTCAGACCTCCTATGGAATTTTTGTTTTTCGGATGCGACGTTATACTGTAAGTCCACCGCAGTCTACCTTGACGCTGAGGAAAAGCATGTGGCACAGACCGCTAGTGCGCAGTAGTGGAACGAAAAATCTGTTAACGATTCTTTCATTTAGCAACAACTTTAATTTTGAAATTGGGGATTCTGCAACTCTGCATCACTTTCCTTAACAACCATCATCGTTGAGGTTTGTGCATGTTATGCAAGCAACATTTTCGTTGCTTGAATTTGAGTTGTATACCTAATCTACATGGAACCATTTTTTTCTTTATTTAAATACCTTTTTATACTTTGCGTTTATAAGGCTTTCCTTACGAAACGCGAATGACGTCATTTGGGTTTTATAATAATTTAAACATGCACGCAAAATTTTATTTTTAAAGGTTGGTACAATTGCACTTGAACTTATCAGTTGAACAGAAAATGTAAAATGTCAAATTAAACTAACCTACAAAATACTATTAGTACCAACCCACCCAATATGAGAATGAAAATTATTAAAGTAAAATTTTAATTTTTGATAAATATAAACGCAAAGTATAAAAAATAGTATAAAGAATTCGTTTTTTAAGGCATTTATAGGCACTCGTCCTTTAGAAAACTCGCCGCTGCGCGGCTCGTTTTCTAAACATGGACTCGTGCTTTAAAACGTGCCTTAAAAAACTAATTCTTTAATATACTACGAGTATTATCGAATTAAAGAATTAAGAAAATTCATTTTAGCCAGCATTTAAAATGCTAACCTATTACGAAACCACAACACAAGGAATCTAGTTTCTAAAGTACACATTTCATGAAATTGCCTAACCTTTTACTAAAATGTTTTCCTGCGTAAGCCTGAAAACCCAAAAAAGTAATCAAGTATAAGTTATTTTGCTCATGCATATAGGAATTTGTCAACGGCTTAACTTGCGAAAAATCGTGAAAACCCTACTCCTTTCTTGGAATCCTTAAATTGAAATGCATGTTTTGGACTTCAAGGTTCATAAGTTGATTTTTTAACAATTTCAGATTCTTTAACATCACCATATGCCCCTTCGCCCGAAAACCTCCGTTTTGATGATAATCCCTACGTGATCACAGATGCAAGGCTTAAAGAAATTCGAAGTCAGTTTATGTATTGGTACTGGGATCAGGGAGGAGTCGACGATAATGGAGATTGGCAAAAAGCCATCCAAACATCAACTCCCCAAGTCCACAAAAACTTAAACTTCAAATTACCCTTTTTTGGCTTCAGATTTAACTACACGAGGGTCTCCTTGAATGGCTATTTAGAATTTAGCGACCCTCCTTCAAGTTATCCCATCTATCCCCTGGTATTTCCGGTAAAAGATTGGCCCAAAGAGAATGATCCTTCGTTCATGGGCATTTTCTTCAGTAAATGTCGAATTGGTAGTACGCGAATCGAAGACGTAGACAAAAGGAAGGAGGGCGTGTATTTCCGCTTGGAGAGAGATCTCCAATGGCGTTCTGATCAGTTTGGAGTAGAAGTCAGAGAAAGAATAAAATGGGATGTAAGAGAAGGAATTATTGGTGCGGAGACGTTCGAGCCCAAACATGTCATCATCACTACATGGAAAAATATTAGTTTTGCTGGTGGCATTGACGACTCTCGGTTTACGGTGCGAATATTTCTTGAAATGCGTTTCCGTGTGTAATAAACAGTTATTTTTAGACTAACACATTCCAACTCGTACTGGCAACCGATGAAGTATTCACTTACGCAATGTTCAATTATTTGGATCTTCAATGGACAAGCCATACCGAAGCGCAGGGCGATACGCTGAAAGGTGAAGGTGGTATTCCAGCATACGTAGGATTCAACGCAGGAAACGGTACCAGAAGTTATGAATATCAACCTTACAGTCAGGCTTCCGGTATTCGTGATTTAACTGAAAGAGGATGGGGAAACGGTTTTAAGGGCAGACATTTTTTTAGAATTGATGAAATTATAGTGCCGGGAAGCTGCAACAACGATATTGGTACTAAAATTCGATTTTTATTATAACATCTCTGCATTATTAGGTAAAATTTTAGATGGAGCTAATTTACCGCTATTCTTCGCGCCAGAAAGCGGTAACATGTTAGGGGGTACAATGGTTAACATAACAGGACCTTGCTTTGAACCCAGCGATAAAGTAGTATGTAAATTTCATATAGCGGATGAAGTTTATGGTACTGTTGTGGATAGAAACAGAGCTGTTTGTATACAGCCTCAATTGATGATCGAAGGATACGTGAGGATCGAAATCGCTATTGGAGATGGCAGGTACAAGTGGAAAGGAAAATATTTCGTGGGTAAGTGCTTCAAAGGTGCTTCGTGTTACAGGTTTATAAGATACACTTAATTCTGGCGCGTCTAAAGTAAAACATAATTCCTTGTAATTAAGAATGCTACTTAAGATGGTTAGAATACTCATTTACAACTTGTATAATAAATAGTAACCGTATCACAATTAGCTTACTAAAAGTCTAACTAGCTAGATAAGAATCGGTCAATGAAGCTGTCTTAATCTCTGGGTGTGGCTGTTCCCTATAAATTAATCGGAATGATATATGAATGTACTATTTATAAATATGCTTCTAAGTATTGTACGGATTAGCATTTAAATTACTGAACCACATTATACAACGATATTTTTTTTGATAATAATTTACAATTTACAATTTACATCATACGAGTTATGTAGATTTGTTGACAGAAATGTAAACACGTAAAGGGGACACCCAACGATTCCTCGCCTTATATGCCACTAAGTAGTGTTTTAGTGCTGCAGTAAGTCTCGTGGCCAAGATCTGTTCAGCCTTTTGGAAGTAGATCGTCGTTGAGTAGCTCCTCTACAAGTTCATTTTTGTGACCAGCGAGCTTTTCGTGGTATTTTACGTCTGTTTTTTGAATTCCCTCTGTGGCGAACGGAATTTTTAGGTCTTCGTGTAACATTTGTAATATACCAAGGCGACGATGTTCGAAGCACTTCTGATTGAAGGCTTTGGATAGTTTTGTTACGTGTCGGTTTGGCACACCCCCTCCCAGCTACACTCTTTATGACCAGATCGGTTTCAGCATGGTATTGTTCAATATCACTTTGTTATTTATTGATAACTTCGATTTCCGTTCTATGCGCCAGTACAATTGTTTAAATTTAAGGGTTAGTTGCGAGCGTGTCATTTGTATACCTTTATGTCATGTTAGTCTTAGTCCATATGTAATTCAAGATATGAGTTCGGTTTTAATGGGCAGTGGCGAGTTATTTATTGTTAAACGTGGGCAAGTAACAGTTCTGTTTGTGAAAGTGACTTGTACTGATTGGACACTCTCTCTCTCGCTCTCTCTCTCTCTCTCTCTCTCTCTCTCTCTCTCTGAGGTGCAGTCTCTAGTTGAGGTTGGCGATCATCATAGCGTATTTGGCTCTATCTGATACCTTCTGAATTAGCGTCGCTAAGTTCCGTGATTTCCATTCTCTTACATTTCATAGCCATGATTTCTTCCTTCTTCCGACTCATCTTCTTCTTCTGACTTCTCTTCTTCCATCTATCTTTCCTTCTGTTGTAGTCTGTAGAGTGTTATATTCTCGGTGTCTCATCATGTGGCAGAAGTATTTTGCTTTTCTGTTTATATTATTTTCATAAATTGGGGTTGAGACCCAATTTTGTTGATAACTACTTCATTTGTTATTCTTCTAGTCCATGAAATCCTTAATATCCTTCGGAAAATCCGCCTTTCAAATGCCTGTATTGCATCTTGTTTTAGGGTCCACGTTTCACATCCATAAAGAAGTGTAGTAACGAAATGTTTAAATTACACATTTTGTTAAATGCTGCTCTAGCTGTTTCGACTGTTTGTCCAACTTCTGTACTATGATCCATTTTATTGTTAATGTTTCTTCCTAAATATCTATAGTCTGTTACGTTGTTAATATTTTATCGTTTGTGAATATATCTGTGATATCATTATTAAATCTGCTAAATAGTATGGTGTTCGTTTTTGAAATATTTATATTCAGCCTTTCATTGTTGCTATCCACAACTAACCGAACTATTAGGATTTTGCGGTCTTTTTTGTTATCAGCAAAGACAACTGTGTCGTCGGCGTATATGATGTTGTTAAATACGATTGCATTCATTTTGATGCCTTCCGGTCTATAATTGAGGGCTAACTGTATAATTCGCTCTGCATATAGGTTGAAGAATAGAGGTGACATAATACAGCCTTGGCGTACTCTTCGTCTTATTTCTACGTCGTCTGTTTTCTGTACATCTATGGCAATAGTAACCGTCTGATGCCAGTACAGATTTACAATAAGGTTTATATCTCTGATACCTAGATCAACATTTTTTAGTTCTTGTATTAGTATTTCATGTCTAACTTTCTCCATGGCTTTCTCATAATCGATGTAGCAGACATACATATCCTTGTTGATTTGGACTGCTTCACTTTAATTCGCCATTTCTTGAACCATTTGGTGAGAAGATGTAGGTGGTTTTGAATATTATCAGACGCTACTTGATGGTTTTCATTTATAGAATCGAATATCCATTGTGTACAGCAGATAGAGGAAGAGACCCAATACACTCCCCTACCCCTATCCCTACATTTTATAGCAAAATTACCAGAAAGATCATCGTTTTATTTAATTGCGAAGTTTCTGTCGGAGAGATAGGATTTGAAAAGGAAATAATAATTGCTAGTTAAGGAGTTTTAGAGTTTGAAAAGTACTCTGGTGTGCCAAATCTTATCGAATGCTTGTGATATGTCGACGAATACTGCGTTACAATATTTCTTTTCTTCGAGGCTCTTGCTTGTTGTATTTACTAATCTGTGAGCTTGATGTATCGTCGATAGGTTTTCTTGGACCCCAACTGGTGTGAAGGTAGCAGACTTGCTAATTCGAAGTCTTTCCGAATTCGTTGTAGTAGTAACTTTTCAAACTTTACTAGTTATCGGCAGTAGGCTGATAGGTATATGGTATATATGAGGTTCATTCTTGTGGAGGTTTACCCGGTTTTTGTATCATGATTATATTTGCGTACTGCCATGATATGGCATAGTCTGTAAGGTTAGGCTGAGGTTATATATCACTGTTACTAAGACGATTGTTTTCCGAGGTAGGTTTTCTAATATTTGTCCACTTATTAGGTCGTACCCCGGCGCTTTACGCATACTTAGTTTGTTTATTGCTGCCTTAACTTCTGTTAGAGAGAAAAGTTGTATAGGCAGTGTCATTTGGCATGGAATGTCAAGGAAATCTTCAACCTCGGTGTTTTCGTCATCTGGTTCAATTTCAAATGGCCGAAATGCTTCAGAAAGGTAGACTGCAAACACATCACCTTTTCCTTGATTTGAACGGATCCATTCCCCGTTTGGTTTTTGGTCGGTGAAACTGCTGTTTGGAGTCCCTTGAATTTCTTGGTTGCCTTAAATATCGTGTTACCATTTACGGATAGGTTGCTACTATAGTTTTCAAACGAAGAATTTTGGATTTCTTTAATAGTTGTCCTTAGCTATCTACTTAGTCTCTTATAATAGTGCTAATCGCCGATAATGCGTGTTCGTCGGAGTTTATTTCCACGCAGTCTCTTTGATTAACTGCGTAAAATATTGTACTACTGCATCTAATTTTTCATTCTGGTTTAGTCGTATGTTGAGGTGCATGTTTTCTTCAATATATTGTCGAATTCCATCCCAGTTCGTGTCTTCTGAAGTTAGTTCGGGATATGTGAGTTGGTTGATTCTGATGGACCTTACAGTTACAACAACTGGTGAGTGATCTGAAGACAAGTCGTGGTTTGATCCAATTATATGATTGCCTGTCGGTATATCCTATGATACGAAAAAGTCTAGGAGATCTGGAAGCCAGTAACCCAGCGAGCCATTTATGAGGCAATTGCAGCTGTTGTTTGTTACGGCTCTTAATAGGTTTCGACCTTTTGTGGTCATTAATCTGAAAGCCTAGTGGGTGTGCTTACGATTCCAATCATCTCCAGCTAGAAATCTGCTGCCAAAGGTTTTGAAAAAGGTTTCATGATCTTCCGGGGGGATTATATCTCGTGGAGGGCAATAAGTTGCACTTAGGTTGAAATGCGACGGTCGAGCATGCACTTTAATACTGGCTAGTTGAATTTCCGAGGTTTGGTATTTGGATAGTTCAGGATTAGAAATTACATTTCTAATAATTATGATTGCGTCACCATACAATGCTTTTTTTTTCAGGACTTCTAAATGCATGGCACATTACCTAAAAATATTAACATGCGCCGTGATTTTTATTTTTGCTAACTCCTCTGACCCAAAGTTTGCCTACTACGAGAACGTTCGGCGCCTCTCAGTTCAGATTCGTTTATTTCCTAAACTTGTCCTTTTTTGTTTCTTTTTTCTGCTCGAATTTGGTCTTAATCTATTACATGCTGCATTTTTTAACTTTTCACAATTTTTCTATCTCTACTCTAAATCTACTCTATACTACAGTGCTAACTACTACTATCTATACTCTACTAACTAAACTACTGCTAACAGCAAGCCTATAATTCACTAAGTTATTTGTTTGATTAATTACATGCTCATGCACTATGCTACTCTACGGGTGTTACTTAATCTATTCTACTTGTTAGTTCCTAATTTCTACTTTTCTATGAACATGCATTACCTTATTCTATCTTATCCTAGTTGTCGTGTCCGGTGTTCCTTCTTCGTATCTTTCCTCTCCTTCCTTCCTTCCTTCCTTCCTTCCTTGCTTCCTTCCTTCCTTCCTCTCCCTCTTTCTCTCTTTCTCATTCTCTACTCATTATTTCAGCCTTTCTGTGTCTTTCATCCTCTATTTGTCATTCCTGCTTCTGTTATGCTCTCAACCGTTACTGCCTTTCGACAGCAAGGCGAGAGCATTCTTTTCTCCCGCTCTCTGACTGCGGATTACCTCTCCGGCCTTAGCAATTTCCTTGCTGGCATCCGGAAGAGGACCAGCAGCCTTCACTTCACCTTCACCATGTCCTCCTCTATTTGTTTCTTCTCATCACTCTAGCTTTGCTTAATCGTTGTATATTCGTTGCGCTATTTGGGATGTTTTGTCCGCCAGACTGTTTAACACGTTAAACAGCTGGGGACTTTCTAGCAGCATTTCTGTTATATTATTGAACCTTAGTCTCTGCCTTTCTTGGTAGAGTTCTTGTTCAGTGTTGGGGCATTGGAACACCACTTGTTCGGGTGTCCCAATCTCCCCGCATCGACATAGGTTGTCTCTTTTAAGTGTAACCTGTGTAGGTAGGTGGGGTAGGGTCCATGCCCACTTAAGAAGTGGACAAGTCTCCTATCCGGTGTGAAATAGTCTTGTTTTTGTCTCTCTTCTACATTTGATAGGAACTGGTGAGTTCTGCGGCCGACTTCAGATATATCCCACTCTCTCTGCCACTGCGTTGTGATATATCTGGCAATTTCCTATTTCGTGCTCACGTCTCTGTTTGTACCCAACATTTTCTCTTTTCTTTGGTTGTTGCCGTTTTTGAGCCAGTATGTAGCTGCTCGTTTTCATATAGTTAGGTCCAAAGGGCAAATCCCAGCTATGACACATAGTGCCTGCAGCGATATTGTGCTGAAGGCACCGGTGAGCCTCACTAGGACCCCCCTCTGGACACTTCTAATTTTTTGTTTTGGCTTTATTAGTAGCAATCGATCAGCCCAGACGCTGGCGGCGTATGATGTTATGGTATGTTTTCGTCCAAAAGGATTCCAAGATATTTGGTGGTCGTCTGTCTACTTATTCGTCTACCACCTATGTTGATTAGAGGGTTTCTTTGCAGGTTCTCCTTCATCAAGGCATAGGTGGTTTTGCTTTCAGAGATGGTTAGTTTATATTTTCTACACCAGTCGTTGAGGTCCCTCAAGGCATCGTTGGATTTTGTTTCCAATTCCTGCCTTGAGTTTCCCTCCACGACCAGTAGTAGGTCATCCGCATACGCGGTTGAGGATTTTATTCCCTGGTTCACATTCAAGACGCCCAACAGTTCTTCCATAATGAGGTCCCAGAATATGGGCCCGTATATGGATTCCTGAGGGCATCCCTTCGTGATTTGTTTTGTAAATTTCTCGTTAGGACTGATCATGTCAACCCAACGGTCCTGACAATAGTTCTTAATGACCCTGTAGATGTCATTAGGGCAGTTTATATCCCTTAGTCGCTTGAAGAGTGCTGGCCACCAGAGGTTATCGAAGGCTCCAGATATGTCCACGAATATCGTTACGACATATCTGGAGTCTGCGGCTTCCACTTCTTCCATTGCTCTATTGATGGCGTCTTCCGTGGATCGTCCTTTCCTATAGCCGTACTGGTCCGGATGCATGCCATGCAACTCTCGATGGTCCTGGAGCCTATTGCATACGAGCCTTTCCAGCAATTTGCCCAATACATTGATTAGGCAAATTGATCTATGGGACTTTGGATCCTCGGGATCTTTGTCCTCGCCTTTTTTTATGATTGTGACGTCCGCCCGCTTCCATATCTTTGGAAATTTCCCTTTCCTTAGACATGTGTTGTACAATGTCGTAAGGTCCAGTACTATCTTCTCCGATATATTCTGCAAGACTTCCGCCTTTATCCCATCGGGAGCTCGGGCTTTATTCTTTTTTGCGTTTTTGATGACTGCAGCCACCTCGTCTGCCGTGAATGGTCTTGTTTGTTGGTGGTTGTTAGTTGCTAGAATCATGTCTCGTCTCAGTCTGGTCTAGTGCTCGTCTTCGTTGTTATTGTCATCATCTGGGAGAAGTATTCGCAAGAGCGTTTCCGCGGACTCTTTCGTCTTTGGTATGGCTCTCGTTTTCTCCATCTGATATTCTCAGAGTGGAGAAGACGGTAGGACATTTGATCTTTTTAGAGACCAATTTGTAGGGTATTTCCCACGCATCGGTCTCTAGGTTTTCTCTTACGAAACTTTCCCAGCTGCTGAGTTTTGTTTCGTAGATTTTCTGGGTATATAACTGTTTTAGTTGTCTGTATCGTTGTATTTGGTCTTGTCTTTCGTCATCTACCCTTGCACATTGGTAGTTTTTCCTGAGTTTCTTCACCCTTCTCCTCATCGTCTTGAATTCCTCAGACCATTGTGTGTTTCTCACTTTGTTCGTCCTGTCGATTTTAGGTATTTATGTAAACATTGCGTCCTTGATAGCTTTCGTTATCAATTTCGCGCCGTCGTTTATGCCTGTGTCTCTATTTATTCTTGTTATCGTTATGTCTCTTTTTAGTCTTGCCCAGTCCGCCTTTTTGATGTTGTATTTACGCCTGGTCCCCTCCTGCACCTCGTCTCTTGTTCTGTTGTTATTGTGTATGGTGATTGTTATCAGGTTGTGGTCACTTGTTGTTAGGCTATCATGAACCTTCCAACTCGTGACCTTCCCTGATGCTCGTGCATTTGCCAGAGTCACGTCAATGTTTGACGAGGCTCCGGCCCTACCCTAATAGGTGGGGGGGTTCCCAGGTTCAATTAATATGTCCAGGTCTAGTTCATTTATCTCCTCTTTCGTCGGTAGTCCCGCTGTGGCATAAGACGGATTTGGCGTTTATGTCAGCTAGTATAAGAGGTTTCTGTCATTGTATCTGCGTGCTACGGTTTTGGTCTTTTGTACGTGATGTACCGTGCCTTCCGCAAACTGATAGTACTGCGTGGACAGAATCCAGTCGCCTGCTTTTGTTTTATTTTCTACACACACGCAATGTTCGTTGCATAGATTGCCGTTCACAGTTACCATGATGTCGCGGTTGAACACAATGACTGCCGTCATTGGATTCTCCCCCGCCACCACGATTTGTGATGTGATACAATGCTATTAATAAACATGTTTGCAACCGACATATAATATCATAATGATCACACTCTGACTCAGATCCGTAATACCCCAGTCATTTCCAGAAACGCCCGCATCTGCTGCAGAAAAAATTTTCTTTGAAGATTCTTATCATTCGGTACACGATAAATATCCGGCCGAAATGAGAATTTCCTGGTTTAAGCATAATTTGACTACCAACGAAAACGCCAATATCCGGATTTCTTTGTGGGGTTACCGCGAGATCACAATTAGGCCTGAATTCCTTTACATCGATGAACTGGCTATTGGAATAATGAACACTGGAACTTATACAATTTTACCAGCAACGTACAGAAACCGCGAGAACAGAAACGTGACCGATGTTAAGTTTGGATTCCTTCAAATTAGTTTGACAGAACCTATACCAATCGAGGGAACAGAAGCCAGAATAACGCCAATTATTTGGAGTAGACCTATACCTTTAGGATGGTATTTTGCGCCGCAGTGGGAACGGGAACATGGTAGGTTTTGGACTAATCAAATGTGCGATAACTGGATCAACAACGATAGATATCTACGCAATTTCACCCACAAGCTTCCACAATGCCCTTGCACCCTTGAACAAGCGTTGGCAGACAAGGGTCGTTATCTACCTGATTTTAATTGTGATAAAGATTCCTATCCCATGTGTCGCCATAATCGAGGAGCTGTTCACTGCGTTGAATTAGGTTCACCAACGTAGGTTATTAAGTGAGAATTTTTAACAAATAATTCAGGGTTTTTCTTCAGATTGGAAGGTTCTGGACAACAGTGTTGTTATGATAGATATTATTACCTCATGATATCTCACGATCAGCAGTGGGGTTCCAGTCCGCACCGCTCGCACAATCTCGGATACTTGCCTTGGGATGAAGCCAATACAGTTCCAACTCTTTCTCACTGGTTCCACGACGTAGTTCCAAAGTACCTTTGCTGTTTGTGGCAGCATGAGCAATCCGCAGGTTGTGAGGCGCTTCGGTATGAAAGACGACCCACACAACACTGTGTCTCGTATGAAGCGCCAGCCATAGCTGGAGTATTTGGGGATCCTCACGTCATAACTTTCGATGACGTGTCGTACACGTTTAATGGAAAAGGAGAATTTGTCTTGGTTCGTACAAATAACCAAAATAATCGGCTAGACATCCAAGGAAGGTTTGAACAAATGCCCATGAATGCGTATGGGGAAGTCCGAGCAACTCAAATGACTTCTGTGGTTGCTCGGGGAAATACTTCTACAGTTATTGAAGTCAGAATTAGACCTCAAGCCGCTCAGTGGCGATATCGACTTGACGTTTTCGCTGATGGAAGAAGGATTTATTTCGATCGACCAGCACTTAAATTGAAACATTTCTTAGGTAAAATATTCTTAATAAATATACGGTTAGGAGTTTAAGGAGTTTACTGTTCTAGGCGTAACTGTCTACACACCCACCTACATTCTTAATCAGTCGGAAGTACTGATCATGTTCGATTCTGGTGCTGGAGTGGAGGTTATTGAAAATAAAGGCTATATGAGTACGAGAGTGTACCTTCCACGCAGTTATATCGTAAGTATCTTTCTTTTCTGCTTAGGATAGCTAATTAACCAGAGCACGGTATTAATTTGCGGCTTCATATATAGTATGATACAAAAAATTAACTAATTCCTTAGGTGCTAATGTAGTTGTTTATAACTTTTCCGAAAAGTGACCTTGAAACATATCAATATTATTAGAAAAGAATGTTGCAGTACCAATGATTTAGATGGGTTAGTTCGACAGCCCAAGTTAGGTATTAAAAACTCTGAAAAACATAGTAATTTTTTATTGTAATTTTTTAGAATCAAACGCAAGGTCTTTTTGGAAATTGGAATTTTAATATGCAGGACGACCTTACTGACCCCGATGGCCAACAAATAGAATTACCCCCCAATAATTTTGAACGAGTTTACTACGATTTTGGGCTTAAATGGATGTTAGGAGACGCAGATGATCCCAAAAAGGGCTACGCTTTATTTTATCGCGAAGGTGGAAGAACTTCTGCTTATTACAACGACAAATCTTTCGAACCAGAATTTAGAATGCTACCAGAAGACATACTACCTCCGAACCGTACCAATGATGTGGTAAAAGCCTATGAGATTTGCAACAAAGATCCCGAATGCCTTTATGATTACACAGTAACATTGAATAGAGATCTAGCGCGCTTAACTCTTGATTATAAGAGCTCAATCATAAATTTGAAGCAGATCTACAGGCGACGGGTTGTTTCGTGTGGTGTTTTAGAGACACCAAGATTTGGAAGGAAGAGCAACTTTTTATTTATCCCGGGAATTACAGTAACATTCGAATGCAATGAAGGTTTCCAAATAATAGGCGCTAGGAGAAGAGAATGTACAGCCGAAGGGCATTGGGACGTTCCTGCTGTAGAATATACAAACTGTTTCCGTACAATACCTTCAGATTAAAATCTGTTTAAACATCCACCATCACCACCAATCAAACCGAAACATTCTCAGCTGAGTGCTTCAGACCGTAACTAAATTATGAATTCATAATTTTTTTTACAAATATGTAATTCAGATATATTTAGGTAATTTTTAAGTGCAAACTTCAGTTTATACTTACTGTACTTCAGGATTCACAGATAATACACATTACCAAATTTATTTCTCTAATAAAATACCAAATAAATGTTTTAAAGTTTATTTCTTAACTGAATTAGCTTTACTGGTAGAAATTACATTATTTTGCAATTAATATGTTGGTACAGAGTTTCTATGTGTAGCTAAGGTAAATAAAATAATATACAGTGTTATAAGGATTTGAACTGCACTATAGGAAGGAAGGATTATTTAAGTTTAAGAATGTATTGGTTAACCTAGTGTCAGGTGTTGGCAACGATATTATTTATATATAAGCTAATAATTACGTCGGAAAATAAACATAAAAATATATTCTAAAAGTATTGACAAGACCAAATAAGTTCGAGTCTTCCAGGATTACTATTTTAAAATTTCAGTATTATCGTATTGAAAGTTGTCTTAAAATATCGAAAAAGAAGGGTAATAAAACTAGTTGCTGTTTATACAGTATAACCTTGAGGAAACCTCTTACTACCACAATATGTTGAACAAGCATTTCGACAACCAAATTGCCATCTGCAATATAAACTAATGAACTTAAACTATCTCAAGTAACTTTGGAGGAAATCCTTTGAAGATAACTTTTCTGACAAGTTGATAATAAACGTTTAATGTTAACATTACGTCTCCGTTCAACCCAAAAGTTTCTGTGGCTACCATTTATCCAAAATATGACATTTAATCTTAATATGGCATTATCTCTAAAAATTATCAGATCTAATAATTATATATTTAATATTTACTAATTTTTTATTCTAATTCCCAATAACATCTAGCTTTAAATCGGGTGATCAGTAACGAATATTGACTTCAGGGAGTTGTAGCAATTAGTTTGGTTTTTTCACATTTACGATTGGTTTTACCTTCTTCTGCTTTGCTAATTAACTGTTTTCGCTAACACAAAAAGGGAATTAATTATATGTTCTATCTAATCACAACAAATCTTGTTCAGACATTGTGATATTTTCCCTTGTCACAAAGGGTTTCGCCGAGTAAAACTCAGAGCCGGGGTTCAATTCAAAATAATACCACCTGTAACTAGAATATAATTAAGTACAATTTATTTTCCTACACCTTGTACACTGTTAACTTAGTAATAACGGTATATTCAAACTAAACTAGACTTTAAATAAATTCTTTTGGTACGTAACCTCGGGGACCTGTTTTACACTGTATGCAATTAATAAATGTTAATTAGATTCGTATTTATTGGACGTCGGCGGGTCGGACAGGGGAATTTCACTCTAGCAGTTGGTTCGGTCCCGTCAGTGAAGTTGTCCTGTAAAACGAAATTGACAGCCTACGGACCTCCGATCAGCGGTTATGTAGATGTCAATGGAACTGTACGAGCTATAAACAATTAAGATTATTGTAAATACTTTTGATAAACGAATAATGGTTATCGTTGTTTGTGAAAGTTAATATTCATATAACGGTGTTATAGTGCTAGATAGTTCCACACCTGTAATTCAAGTCTTATCGCTGTTAAAGAATTATTGAAAGGTAAAACATCTGTGTTTACATTTATCGGACTCGGTGAATACAAAGGTTTTTGAATTCTTTAATTAAACTGGGTACGTAAACCGATACAAATCAATTATGGTACCCCTTAGTTTAATTTATCGGGTTTTGGGAATGTGGGGATTTCTACGGTATTTAATAGAAATAGGTACTTAAATCGATACAAATCAATTATCGCACCTATTTGTTTAATTTATAAGCTAATAACTACTCTGATTGAAACCGATTTATATCAGCCAAAAACCAGAACGTTATTGCTATTATTTATAAGTCAACGAAACCGATACGAATCAGTTAAGTTGGACGGTCACATATTCGTATTTACGTGTAATAATCAAGCCGTAAAACCTACAGCTAAGGATTAAAACTTTATACGATTCGTAGATAACTCTTAAATCATTTACGGGAATCAAATGAAGGATTTCGGAGCTAATTTTGTTCATGCGGAACTGTAAGACTTTAATGTAAACGATAAATTCGTCGAACGGCTTTATGCTTCAGAATAATAAATATTTATACAACCTAAAATATGAATTATTCTCGGCCAGCAAACTTTAACGGACTTGCAGTCGGATTTAACAAAGTTAAATTATTTTAACTTATTCGAACAGAATTATAAATATCCTACACTTAGAATATAAATAATTTTTACTTTCGAAACTATCTCAAGGCACTGACGACTAAACTTGGCGGAACCAAGTAAGACTCATAATTCCTCTCAAATTTAATTGTTGATGGTTTTATACCAAACCCTTCGGAAATAAATATGGCTCGGTGTTCGTCGTTCGCCAAAATATACTGGAGGGGTACCTACTCGTTTCGTGACTTGAAGCACCGCGGACGCTCTTTTCATGAACTAATCACGTCCCAAAATGTAATTCGCAATTTAAGAACGTGATTTCGCGAAAACTTTGTTACACTGTTAAAAACGATTACTAAACTCGGTCTAAACCAAAGAAGACAATTTTATGTAATGAAATGAATTGTTTCTCGGCAAGGTTAGATACCTATAATTTTCCATTATTATAGTATTATCTTAGCCGTCGAAGGAGTCATACCTACAGTAACTGATTATAGAATAGACAAGAAAGGCAATTGTTAGGGGCTATAGCGTCTAAGAGAGAGCAGAGCAGAGAGCTTGAAAAGCTAAAAATCATGTGTAAAGAAATTATTTTAAAATAAATTGTTTAAAAATATCTCGCTTATTTCTTCACAAAGAAAATACAAAAAATTGTAGTTATTTTATTTGGATGTTATCAAAATGTTTGAATCTAATATATTGAAAACAGAAGAAGCCAAATGGAAGGAATGTTAATCCATAATATTTTTTATTAAATAATCTAGCATCAGCTTCATCATAAAATAGTACATTTAACAGAAGTCGTAAAAATACGGGTACTACAGCCTGAGCAGACCAAACGGGCATACCTCAACATGATAAATTTAAGTATTTTTGATAGCAGAGATCAAAATTATGGGAACGCCTTGAATATGCGGAGGAAACCTAACGAAAAGAATTTTTATGAACATAACAAACGTTTTAGTGTAAAAATTTGTCATCCTAGATGCTCATCTAGAGCGATGCAACAAAGGCAATTAATAATGGTTATCATAAAACAAAACAAGCTATAGTAAGCCTTTTACAAAATGAAACTCAAAAACCATCAGCTGGGAATCAGGCTAGTGATTTGGAAAATAAAATGAAATCATTAGAATTGTCAATAACATACTCAACTTTATAAAAAGTACTAATTTAATAGATAAAATATGACATAAAAATCTTTTTTTTTTCTCATTAATTCATACTACCGTTCCCCCCTGGAACCGCTTTCGCATTACTTCAGGGGGGTGCGGGCGTCCCTTACATACTAAACATTCATGCAACATGCACCCTAAACTTAACTAAGCAAATGCGGTCGCCCCAGTCGGGATTCGATCGCCCCAACGGAGCAACTGCATTTAC
>JABXWE010031390.1:0-14935 GCA_014611495.1 Limonius californicus
AATAATTTACGCAATATACACTGCTTACAGGGTACTTTGAAAATATTAAGACTTCCTTTCAGTATAAGCCTTTAAGTCAAAAACGAATTTATACCACGTCTCAAGGGCAATCTATTGTACACCTTATGTTTTGTTAATATACCAAGTTTGGCTTTCTAGAGTTAGCAACGTCATAATTTAATAATTTACGCAATATACACTGCTTACAGGGTACTTTGAAAATATTAAGACTTCCTTTCAGTATAAGCCTTTAAGTCAAAAACGAATTTATACCACGTCTCAAGGGCAATCTATTGTACACCTTATGTTTTGTTAATATACCAAGTTTGGCTTTCTAGAGTTAGCAACGTCATAATTTAATAATTTACGCAATATACACTGCTTACAGGGTACTTTGAAAATATTAAGACTTCCTTTCAGTATAAGCCTTTAAGTCAAAAACGAATTTATACCACGTCTCAAGGGCAATCTATTGTACACCTTATGTTTTGTTAATATACCAAGTTTGGCTTTCTAGAGTTAGCAACGTCATAATTTAATAATTTACGCAATATACACTGCTTACAGGGTACTTTGAAAATATTAAGACTTCCTTTCAGTATAAGCCTTTAAGTCAAAAACGAATTTATACCACGTCTCAAGGGCAATCTATTGTACACCTTATGTTTTGTTAATATACCAAGTTTGGCTTTCTAGAGTTAGCAACGTCATAATTTAATAATTTACGCAATATACACTGCTTACAGGGTACTTTGAAAATATTAAGACTTCCTTTCAGTATAAGCCTTTAAGTCAAAAACGAATTTATACCACGTCTCAAGGGCAATCTATTGTACACCTTATGTTTTGTTAATATACCAAGTTTGGCTTTCTAGAGTTACCAACGTCATAATTGAATAATTTACGCAATATACACTGCTTACAGGGTACTTTGAAGATATTAAGATTTGCTTTCACTATACGCCCTTAAGTCAAAATCGAGTAACTACCTCGTCTCGTGGGCGATTAATTGTGCACCTTACGTTTTGTAAATATATCACGTTTGCGCTTCTAGAGTTAGAAACTTCATATTTTAATAATTCTCTGTAATACCCAGTAAATGCAGGGTACTCCGTAGACAACAAGCTTCAATTTCACTAGAATGTTGTTAAGTAAAAAAGACCTTAAAAAGTGTCGCGAATGCGAATAATTTTACACCTTAGATTTTGTAAATATATCAAGTTTGGATTTCTAGAGTTAGCAACGTCATATTTTAATATGTTTACGTAATATGGAGTGCCTACAGCGTACTTCGAAGATATTACGATTTCCTTTCACTATATGCCCTTAAGTCAAAAACCAATTTATACCGCGTCTCGAGGACTTCATATTTTAGTCATTCTGTGTAATACAGAATATATGCAGGGTAGTTGAAGACAATAAGTCTCAATTTCACTAGAATGTTCTTAAGTTAAAAAGGCCTTAAAAAGTGTCGCAAATGGTATCAATTGTACACCATATTTTTTGTAAATACATCATGTTTGGATTTCTATAGTTAGCAACGTCATATTTTTAATAGTTTACATAATATTATACACTGTCTACTTGAAGATATTAAGATTTCCTTTCACTATACGCCCTTAAGTAAATAACGAATTCATACCGCGTTTCGAGGGTTATTAGTTGTACACCTATGTTTTGTAAATATATCGAGTTTAAGATTTCTATAGTTAGTAGCGTCATATTTGAGTAATTTACGTAATATACAGGGCATACATACACTATAACGCTCTTAAGTCAAAATTGAAAAAAATAGTTGTATCGCTCCATGTTCCAATTTCTACACAAAAGGAACCTAAATTTCAAATGAACGTGCTAAACATAACAATTTTGAATGAAGTTGAATTTTTATTGCGTGTAGAAGAATACAGTTATTAAAGAAAACTTAATTGTTTCATGTAAGACATAAAAAATTAATTGAATTTCGTATTAATAAATACGTAAATACGGTATCAATAATAATTTCAACGGGGTTTTTTATTAGTATTTATTTACGTGATGTATATGTCGCCGTAATAACAAATCATTGTGACAAGCAAACAGGTGTTGATATAAAACAGACAATTGGATGTTAGTCTCCATCTTCGTCTTGGTCTTCTATTTTAGAATCTATTATAATAACTAATTCATAATATTCTTATTATATATACAAGGTGTTTAAAAAATACGTTCGGATATTTTACCCACGTATAGGTTTCATCCATACAGTTAGGCTTTCGGTTAATGTACGGGCGTGAATCGTAGATAACAGATTGGTAGATCTTTTTGTACTACCTCAGCGATTGAATGTTAACAATTACTTTAATTTTCTAAACGACGAACTTCAAACATTATTAGAATGTATCCCTTTATTGGTTCGCCGTGATATGTGGATGCAGTTAGACGGGGCGCCATCCCATTATGCGGCTAGAACGAGAAACTGGCTTAGGGAATTTTATCCAAGAAAATGGATCGGCTGCGGAAGTACAGTGGTCTGGCCTCCAGGAAACCCAGATTTAACACCTCTGGATTTCTTCTGGTGGGATCATTTGAAAAACATGGTGTGTGTGACGCCAAGTGAAAAAGACCGTTAATGAAGCAAAGCTGCAGCGTGTCCAACAGGCCATCCTTACAAGGGCAGTCAAATGCCGTGAAGTTGATGGCTGAAATTTTGAACATGTTCTGTGAAATAAGTTATTTTTTTGCAAAGCACTGTATCATAATTTTTTCTTTAAACATTTCAACTGTTGGCCTACTGATTTTAGTTTTTTCTATGTAGCTTCAACAGTGTTGCCAAGTTTCAGATTTTTTAACTGGCTCGTATCAGGAAACTAAGCGCGATAGGAAGTTCCTGTTTGTAATTTTGAGGTATTTATCGGTTGTAGAAAAAGTTTACCTGAAGCTTTTAAGGCAATTTAGGGACACCCTGTATATACATATATATATATATATATATATATATATGTATACTTGCAGGTACTATGGATTACTCAGTTGCATTTTGCATGTCCTTAACAGTGGTAAAATGGCATCGGAAGAGAATCCTTACAAATTATCAGATGAAAAACGATATGAAATAATTTTTCATCATGAACAAGCCGCTTTCGGTCGTGAAATAGCTAAGAAAGTGCAGTGCAATCAATCTACAGATATCAGAGTGATCAGAAAATACTCTGAGATGAGAAAAATTGAAGATAAACCCCGCAGTGGCTGTCCAAAAAAAAAACATCAGTGAGAGACGACAGTATATTGCGGAGGACGAGCTGATAGACAGAACTCTTAATTCAATAATAAAACAAAATATGGTCCGAAGCTACTGGTGTAAGTGTATACATTCCTTCTGTAAGACGGAAGACTTTGTAAATCTAGACTTAGGGGTCCGGAACAAATCCTTCCTATAAGAAAAACAAAGGCTCTACAGTTTGAGATGGGCAAAGAATCATCGCCACTGAGCCCCAGAACAAAGGCAGAAGGTATTATTTAGTGATAAATCTACCTTTAACATTAAAAATCATGCTAGAAACGTATATGTTAGAAGATTTCCTGGAGAACAATTTTCACGACAGTGTGTTCTGCCAACAATTAAATATCCAAACTCTGTTATGATATTGGCATGATGAATGCAACCACATACATTGATACCCTACAGGAGAAGATGCTGCCTAGTGGAGAAGAGTTATTTTCTTACTAAATGTTTATCTTTCAAGATGATAATGCTCTTTACCACAGAGCAAAGGTTGTTCAAAATTGGATCTCCACTAATAAAGATAAAAGAATAAACTGGCCAGCACAATGCCTGGACCGAAATCCTATAGCAAACTTACGGCAGATGATTTCTAACATTAATTCAAGAAAAAAGCCCACAAAAAAAGCGGAATTAATCCAATCCCTAATTGATGCCTGGTATCGCTACATTACAAAGGAAGAATTACTACAACTGGTGAATTCTATGCCAAAAAAGTGTGAAGTAGTTCTTAACAAAGGATGGCCTATTAAGTACTAAAATAGTTTAAAATTAGTTAGTATGTATTGTAATAAATGTTTAATTGTAGATTACATTATTATATATTTTTGTTCTTCTTTTCCTTTCAGTTCCCCCACTATTGAGCATAGGCCTCCCTCAAATCTTTTCAGGTATCCCGATTTTGTGCCATTCTTATCCGTGGTAACTCGGCCACTTTCTTTTTCTCTTTCTCTTTTTTCATTTATGTATCGAATTGTTTCCGTTTCTTACGGATCGACATTTGGGCTATTATTATTATTACTATTATTGTTTTTAAGCACCTGTATTATATTTGCAAAGATGAAATGAAAAATATTTGAAAAAATGTGTTTAAACAGCAATTTATCTTATTTGTCCAACTGATGCAGTACTTTTTCACACCACTGTATATATCATCTTTCCAAAATATTCAAGCAATTCTTGATCATTTCAGAATGTTGGTTAATATTATCAACTGCGTCCTAAATTCGACGTTGAATGTCCCAACTTAAAAATTGTTCCAAATTCTTATAGGCAATATCTTTTACATAGCCCCACAAAAAAGTATCCGAAAATGGTAGGTCAGGACTTTTTGTCGGTCATCGTGTGGTACCATATTTTCCGAACCATTCAAGGCACCGTTGGTTTAAATATTCGATAACTTCTCTTATTATGTCGTGGAGCCTTACTTTGCTGCATATCAATCCTTTGTTATTATCAACAAACAAATAACAATATAGTTTGACTTATTTATTTATCAGTATATCGTAAACAATAGCAGTTTATATGTTTATATAGATGAAAACTGCAAAAATAAGGAATTCGGAGGTACTATAATGTATAGGCTGTTCCGGAAGAAAAAACAAAGTTCATAGCTGTATCACTATAATGCAGTGCTCGATTGTTTTTATGATATAAATATTGAATTCCTAAAAAATTCATCATCATCATCATCATCATCTGACATGGAGCCGACTCGAGGGTCAATCCTGGATACGCCAGGCCCACCCCAAAAAATTTCATTTTCTAATATCTTCAAAAACAACAAAGTTACAGTAGAATCTAATATTTTCATGTGATGACCCTGTAGATTGATTGGCTAAAAACATTAAATGTTTCCCTATTCCTCAAAGAAAGCAGGAATATTTCACACCACTACTCTAAACTAACTGTATTATGAAAGGACAAAGAAAGTAAAATACATTTTTCGCCAGATTGCTTCTAGAAGCATTGATTTTTAAAATTCTCTAATAATTAAAATGCCATATCATCATGTCATATGTTTCCGCAACTACATTACACTGCCCGGTATTTTTCGGAACCTTTTGTTAAAAAAAAGCAGACATTTCGAAATTTGTCCGATCAATACGCGATTTGCTTTATTTTGGGGTTTGTCCGTGCCATACACACATTTTCCGTATTTTAAAAAAGTCGTTACCGATGACCTATTACATATATAGGAAAGCATGTTTGCATTATTCGTAGTGCATCTGAAAAGAAAAGAGACAGAAAGCTATATTATGAATTATATTTTGACGAGCCCGGAGGTCTTCGTGATGACCGATCACTCTTCACTTTGACAGATGGCAGAGACCACAGATACCAGACAATGCGGAATGTTCTCATTCATATATACATAAACGAAGCGTCCTATTTATATTTCGGGTATTTATCATATTAAAAAGTTGACTCTCTTGTAGTCGGTTTCACGCTAAGATTTCATTTAGATAAAGCGGCTTGATGGCCTGTGACATGTGCAGGTAAATGGGGTATGCGTGCATCTCAACAATGAGTATTTTAAAAGACCATTATACCCAGTTTTAGTGTAGATGCCTTTAGAGATGTAGATGATTTCATGTGACACACAAAGCGGTTACATTCTAGCGTGATCGATTAAGGCTTTCTAGAACATTTAGATATGTTTATTCAAATTGGCGCAAGTTTTTAGTCAGCGCCATGTTATCCGCAGACCCCTTTTCGCGGACTGACTTAGTGATACCTGGCAAATAAACCCCTGGGCAACGTCTAGTCAGATCCAAGATATCAACCAGGACAAAGTTAGAATCAGGATGACTCGCAACTCCTACTCCATTCATCCTTATCACTGTCAGAGCTAAGCAGATTATGTACTAGTGACGCGTGAAACCGTCTGTAATCCTCACTGACGAACGTTACTTACGGCCCAATCAAACGGCACACGTGGCGAATCCAGCCAAACCATTGTCGGTGAGTGCCTCTGGGATTTGCCGGGATAATCTGCTTGTCGCCTTGCTTTTACTGATTCCAGAATTATTGGATATTGTAACTTGTACCTACCTACCAACACTAATTTGATTTAGGGTCTTAGTTGAATGACAAACTTATTTATTATTAAATGTCGGAAAAAGCTTCCTGTAGGGGAAAAGGAAATGTAAGGAATATCTTTAGAATGCAGTATTGGGTAAAATATATTATTGGTATTATTATAATTGCAAAATTTATTTATTAATTCAGCTAATTTCTTCAATATTCTCACCGTGCTTGATCATACGAAAACAACACAATTTTGCCAAAAATAATGAAACGAGGATTAAAGTACAAAATTTATTAATAGATTTAATTAAATTGTTCAATATGTTTAACGTTCTTTCTGAATTAAAAGTAAATGCTAACAACAATAATAAAACAAGCATTTACCCTAACATCGTATATTCCGACTCAAAAGTTGCAGAAAGAGTTTTGTAATACAAATCAATATGGTCGAATCACAGATTCACACGTAGGTTTCTTAGGAACAATATTTTGTGTGAAAACTACCCCTTGACTTCTATCAAATACTTTGACACCTTTACTTACTTTGACAAAATACCAATTGAAATTTTGCTAACGTTAACGCATGTCGTAGTTTATTGGCGCATACATAACCTCACTCAACTATAAATATGTCATTGGTTATAATAAAGTATAGAGAATGAGGTAATACTGTAAGACATGTTTCAAATAGAGCATTTTTTTATCTTTGTTTTGTAGCATTAACAGTGTAAGTGTCGACCACTACTTTTCTCTCTGATAACAAGCCTATCCCATGAAGCAGTTTTACAACTACATTCAGAATTTTTTAGAATCAATTACAAAATTTTGCAGTTGGTTACGGTATTCTTATATACTTACACGTCCATATCCCATCTGTCCTGTTGCAATTTTGAAAATTATATTCTCTTATGAATGCTTATGGTTCAAAAGTGTACACCATCTTGCGAAAATAACATAAAAAAATATTTTTGTGTCACTTATAAGAAAATATTGTTTTGCATAAAAAAGCAAAAATAACCTAAAAGTGGCACTTTATATACAGCTACAGCAGACGTTTACATTTATTCACCTTTAAAATGTATTCAGGAATTGATAATTTTGATGAATATACAACTATATAGAATACAACCATTATTTTAAGGCCGAATCTTTGAGCCGCTGTTATCTTGTCATTTCCTCTCAGCGTGAAGCTTGTAATGCCGTAACAAAAGAACGAGCGGTTGTTACTAGTCTACAGGTCTGTACTCGGTGTGCGTATTTTGTAATGGAATAAAAGTATTCCCCAAAATATAAAGTGAAACCGTTAATAATAAGTTTAGGCGGCAATTCTTCAGAATTTTCTGAATATTGCGATTCCGACTCGGATTAGCTTTTAAAGTTATATTTAATTAATTAATATATATAGATTTAGAACAAATAGTAGTAAATTTTAATTATTTATTTTGTAAGCTGTTTCGGAATAATTCGTGCTTCCGATGTATTTAACATTTTCATTGATAAACTCATTAATTAATTACTTTAACACGTATTATATATCTGTTTTACTGGTTAAAAACTTACGAACTAGGTGAAAGTTATAAACAAGTAAATAATTTTTATTTAATTAGTTTAGATTAGTGTGCGGTGTGCCATTTGCAATTTCCAATTCGTTATTAAATTCAAAATTAATGATCCCCGTCAAATTTAACTTATGTCGAAGAGCATTTTCTCAAATTTTTATAGTGGAACACTCTGTATATTATTATATTTTTGAAATGGTACGTTAATGCTCCACAATTTTTAAGAACAATGTCCTATACTTAAAATCGATATTTTCAGATATATTTTAATTTTATATTTTCATTATTAAACTTTTTATTTCTTCATAATCAATTAATCGTGCTTTTCATATAAACTGACAACATTTACTGTTAATAGCATCGATAGAAAAACGATTTTTGTCAATTCACGTATTTATTTATGACAAATGTTCAATGTGAGTTCCGTTCTGTTCAACACGCATGTTCAGTCTTTTCAAAAACGACATATTTACTGCTCGCAACTACTAAACGGAAATTGTAGCAAACGCATCTATTATGCGTTGCCTCAAATCTTCTGCAAAAGTTGCAGGGACCTTCTATGCGTTATATGTTCAAATAGGAAAAGACATTCATTTTCGTCAAGTCTGGCGATCTAGGTGGCCAAATGATGGGACCTCAGCGAATCGTTGATTCAAGAACCGACCAGTCACTAATGCGAAATGTGCTGGAGCACTGTCGTGCTGGAACCACATATGTTCCACTAGATTTAGTAGGACATTTTGCAGGAGCTAATGCAAATTATTTTGCAAGAAATACAAATATTGGACACCGATCATTATTAAAAACATGAGGCCCAATCAAAAAAGCTCCCATAATACCTCTACAAACATTATCGTTGTTACTTTCTGTTTCCAATCCTCATTCATTTTATGCAACAATCATGGCCACTAGAATAAAGTCAGGTTGCTCTTAGTCTGCGTACACGTCTTATTTTTTAAAGAATATACGAGTACCTGTTATGCCAAATTAATAGGGGTGTGACAGAAAATTTACTAATTACGAGAAGGTTTCGAAAAGTTATGATATTGCAATCGCCAAAAGAACAACTAAACACACACTGGTTGTGTTCTACAAGCGACCACGATTGGGTTACTTCTGATCACTAGGTATGTTGTTGTGACTACCTTTACACCTTAATACGTTCAGTAACCAAAGAAAGAAATGACAGAAGTAATTAACCCACTTAATTCGAAGATAACATAACGTATTAAAATTAATAAAGGTAATTCACATCCAATACCACGCCTATAAGAGACTCTCAGGGTAAATATGCTGTATCACGGACTTGCAACATACTATGAAACTGTTTAATTTAGACAAAGTAATAAATGTTCAATAATTACCATAAATGAAGTCTGAGTTTACAACCCATTACATGAATGTTCCCTGGTTTTACAAATTTAAAAATTATTAACTAAAGATATGATAAACACAACTGAATCTTCTCGATTATAGTCAAAACTTTAGTTTAAAAAATAAATAACTAACCTCTTCCTTCAGTAGATCTCACCAACCAGGACCAAAACACTCCTACCAGTTGTCAAGAAATTTATTAACCTCCACCTCGGCTCCGACTGGAACTCTTTCCAATATTGTCTTCTTACCCAAACTTGCAGACTTCTAATTATACTCTCGCACCTACTAACTTCTCCTGGATATAAATTGTTGTTAAACTTTGACAAGATGTTTAATATTCAATTCAAAAATATATCCACAGTTCATTAGAAACTTTATTCTCCAACTTACAAAAAACTTTTATAATCTTCTATGTAGAAAAACTCATCGAGTAACTAACTTATTCCAAAACTTTATACCATGTCCACCCCTCTTTATTTTTCTCAATATCTCGTAACTCATTAAATGATAATTTTAACTTTTTATTCGAGATAGGTACATAATGCACACCTCTTCCTTTTTTCTAATTTTTATCGTAACTAATAAATGAAATTTTCATTTTTTCCTCCTACCAATAAGGACCAACATTTTCAAACACAACCTCCTATCTACTAATAAATCACACAATATTTAAACAACCATCGGACACCGTATGCGATGGATAGGAATCACTATCCATTCCTTTCTACTCTAAAGAAAATAAATAAATGATCTAAAATATGTTTTCGAATTGATTAAAGCCACGATCATCGAACGCTCCAAATCCCATCATACATCATCCCTGGTTGACTATCATCAATATAAGATTTATTAAACAAAAATAAAATACTGAAGTACCTTCACATCCCAATATGATATCACAGCAATACATTATTAATCTATGAATAATGTTTTTAATTATTCGTAAAACAACTTATTTTTGCTGCTAAAGCTTAATACTGATGCTAGGAAATAAACCCACTTCTTATTTTCTTCCGAAATATGAAAATATTTAAAATGTATATAACATCACCCACTACATAAAGTACCATAATTTAACATTTTTTAGGTAGGTTTGTAGGAACATGTCATATGTTGCTTATATTTTAAAACTTTTCTCATTCTTGAGTGCTTCATTACTTACGAAATGTAGTCACCTTTTCTTCTATACTTGCGTTGCGCGTTCAAATGGTACAGGCACAGGCACAGAGGACCGACAGCTTAATGTAGACTCCAAACAACAGCAAGTGTACACACTCCCAGATAGAATCTCTCGCTGGTTTGCAACTGTCTTGTGAAGGAAAACGGCCGTTAAAAAACGGATGTTTCGGTATGGGAAACCCTCGTTCTTCGTCGTAAAAATCTAACGCGCTAACTTCTAGCCCACGACCTTCTCTTTTTAAGATATCGAATTTGGTTGGAAATTAATTTTTCTGTTTACATTTTTAGATATGTGGACTTTACATTATCATTGCTGGGCGTATAAGGTCTTTCCTAAATGATTATTCTCAAAATCTTTCACGTTTTTACTCTAAAATTAACTACCATATCTTTCTTGTTAATATTATAGAATAAATACAACACACAAGCAAACTATTAAAATTTAAATATGCCATTTTGTTAAATTTAATTTCTAAAATATTGCTTCACAAAACCATAAAACACAACTCACTCATCAGTTTACTTCTTCAACTGACGTTACTCTTCGCATTCTTAACAGTAACTCAGACTCATTGTTTTAAAGCATATACTTCTTTTAGTGCGGTCTAGTCAGACAATTTATTTGCCTAAAAATTAGCATACATCTTGCAAACTAAAATTAAAAGTCTTTTAACGAAGTCCCCGTTTTACATAAACGTATTTAAATACTTAGCCATAGCACGATAAACATATATACTCAAACTTTTCATAAAAATATTTTATAACAGTAACCGTTCATGATACGATTTAATGGGACCATTAAATTTTTAATAAATAAGAGGTAAAAAAGCAGATTGTATCGTTTTATACCATATTCTCAGTTTTCATGGTAAGTATGAGTTAATTATTTTTAAATTTTGTATGCAAGCTGCAAACAATAAGTCAATTTAAAGTAAAAATTTAGATTATTTCATAATTATTCACAGAGATTTAACTTTCATATTAAATTCACTTATAAAACTGCTTTGTTTGAAAGGATTGGAACAATGTAAATTATTTTATATTTTGGGAAACATTTGATGACGATGCTCTATAGTATCAACTATTGTTTCAATATTATCAACGTCCGTTTCTGTAGTATATAATCCAAATAAGTGTACAACTTATTCTACAACTATACTACTATTTCGATAATTGTACCCAAAGAAAAAAGTCTAGTGAAGTGATACCGCAAATTCTTGAAGGCCATGGATGCACAGCTCGTCTTCCAATCCAATTTTCTCCAAATACATTATGTACGTAATTCCTATCAATCTCATTGTCACGTTAGTATCAAATTTTTGTAGTACATTGAGTTCTTTATCTTCCAACAACCTGGTTAAAATGTTTTGTAGGAAATCCAAGTAATGTTGTCCAGTTACAATTTTCATGGAAGAAGTGTGGTCGAATAATATGGTTAGTTACTATGCCACACCAAACATTTACAAAAAAAAACTCTTTGAAAATGGGTTACGCGCACACTTTCTATACGTAATAGTTCACTTCACCCTTGCTCGAGAATTTTGCAATCGTTAAACAATATACAATTTAAAAACGTTAGATCCAAAATAAGTTGATTCTGAAAGAAATTACAAAATTGAAATCTTCTGTGAGGGTCCTTTCATTCAGTTTGCGTACCAAAGTAACGTGATAGGAATGAAATACTTTTGATTTGAATATTCTTCTAAGTAAAGTTCTACTAATACCTATATTTGTGCTTCGACTTTGACTTACATGGAGATTCTATTTATTTAAATTTACATTCCGTTCTTATAGAACTTTCAAGGTGTTTAAATACTTTTCAGACTATGGTCTTCTAGTTAGATGGCGCCTATTGTATAAGTTGCGGCTTGCAGCCGTGTTTCCGAGGCCTTCGCCAAATACAAGCAACAAATGTTTTTTATCGTTAATTGAAGACATCGTTTAAATTAAAGAAAATGTTGGGTTGTGCAATGAATTTTAAGTGTGGACAACTTCGCTGGCCCATCTTGTATATAAAAACCATTCTCTCTGTAAACAAGAAATAACTATGTTTTAGCTAACAGATCAAACGTTTTTGAGAATTTTAGGATTCTTTCATGCATCAAAAAATTAATTTTTGTATTTTTAATTGCAACAAAAATAATAAAAAATGAAAGCAGATTTTGAAAAAAAAATTAAATCATAGCACAATAAATCAAAATTTTTTATGATGGGGAATGGTTGCCGTAGATACGCTTCAAAAATATGTTGGAAAATCTCTTAGCCACACGATATGGTTGTTCTAGGGCTATTATACGGCTATTCTATGTCTGTTTGCTTCTATTTTAGTTGAAGGGAAAACGAATGAAGAAACGAACGTTGCATGTTATAGCAACCTGCACCTATTGATGTAATTTTTTAACCCATTATGCAGAAAATAGCCTGTCGACGCTTGTATTATTTATGATATCATTAAATATAAAATGCAATGCCATTTGAAACGCTGAGATTGTTCGGCGATACATTTCAATAAGCAATTAATGTAGCGGACATTTTTCGTGCCCTTTAACATTTCAATTAAATACGTCAACGAAATAATACCTTCATACTCTTTTTGTTCTTCAATAAAACTATCACACTTTGGCAACATTTACAGCTTACATGATACGCAATACGGCGGCGTTTCTCTAGGTACTTTTTTCAGGAAAATTTTAAAAATCATAAAAAGAACTTGCAGATATTCTAGGAGAATCAATGTTTCATCCTTCTGCAATTAATCGCAAAAATTCGAATGCATGAATTGTGGGTGTAGTAATTTACCTGTTGATATATAAGAAAGTAGAACATAGAAACGCAGCTTTTCTTTGTCTAAACAAGCCCCGAAGTTATAGTTATATTATCTATATAGGGTGTTCCATAAGTTGAGATAAAACGATTCGCAGCGTTGTTCAGCAATGCATATTGAACACAAAAGGGCTAAAATATTTACTATTCGCAGGTTAGTTTCTTCACATGAGTTTCTTGAAGTTTAAAATTTGAATGGTGCGTTTCTTTAACATCGAAGCTAAACTAATAGATATTATCGATGAAAGTAGTTCTTCATTAATCAACTTAAAATATTAATAAAAAAATAACTTCTGTACAAGTTCAAGGTTTTGTTAAAAACACGAGATTTACATATGGCATCAAAGCAAATCTAAGCAAGGCCGATAGTAATTTCTATTTAATTTGAAAGTTGTCGAACACATTTTTCTGTTATTTTTTGTAAATTCCATTTCACTTGCATTAATGGAATACACATTTGCTAAGAACACTGGCATAATTTGGATTATTGGAGCGGCAAGGCTATATGTTGAACGCTATCCAAATAGAAAACATGAAAACCACACAGTTATTAAACGAACGGACCAAAGACTACAAGAGGAAGGAAGTGTTGGTCTAAAAAGAGACGATGGACCACCATTTATGGTAAGACAGCGATATATTGAAAAAAATGTGTTGTATTAGTTGAACGGGAGCTTACGAGAATCGTACGTGGTATGTAGATATACCACAGTCAACAGTACACAGAATATTACACGATAACGGCCTATATTTTGTTTGAAACACGAAAGTGCAACACTTTGTCCACAGGATTATAATGCATGCACGAGTTAGGTACTGTGAATGGCTATTAAATCAACATCAGGAAAATCCGAATTTTATTGGCAATATTTTGTGGGCAGATGAGGCGACATTTACGCACGATAAGGTTTACAATACTTATAATAATCATGTGTGGGCAGATGTAACTCATGTTCGAAGTCATCAATATCAATATGGTGCTAATGTTTGGGCAGGTATGGTAAATAATTATTTAATTGGTCCTTTCATTCTACCAAATCGTTCTAATGCTGAAAATATCCTACATTTTCGAAATGAAGAGTTCCAAATACTAATGAAAAACGTTCTGCTGATAATTAGACAAATTATGTGCTACCAACAAGTTGGTGCTCCAGCACATTATGGAATCATGGTTCGAGATTTGCTTCAAAATCACTTTCCAGATCGGCGAATTGGCCATGGGGGAGAGGTACTACAGCTTGACTGTCAGGGTCACCTGATCTTACACCCTTCTATTTATGAGGTTATCTGAAGGATTTGGTTTATCTCACATCAGTGAACAATGTGGACGATTTAACAAACCGTATCAACTAAGAGCCTGCAACTTTACACGAACACATGCTCTGAAGAGTACAAAGTCTAATTGCAGTGAGATGTGCAGAATGTTATAATGTTGCGTTAAAAGTACAGGGTGCTTGAAAAAGAATGGGATACCGTTTGGTCATCGATTCTTTAAATTAAAATAAATCAATAAACCTAAAATACGTTGGTAGGAAGTCCTCCTGCAAGAAGAATTTCAATTTCAATTTTCACAGGATATTGAAACATAATAAATACAAGTCAACCCATAATTAAGCCTACCTACATAATTACATTTCAATGGCTGTTTAGGAGTTTCCTCCTCTTCACTGTAAGAAATCTTTGGCATTTTAAGGCAAATTGTTAC
>JABXWE010031391.1:0-11483 GCA_014611495.1 Limonius californicus
GAACGCACGCGCTGCGGCTCGTGCACAGTCGTTATTTTTGAAACAAAAATGCACAATCTCGATTCTTTCGGCAGTGGTGTAAACTATGTTGACACTTTTATAATATTCAGAATGAACTGAATGTTGACTGACAGCTGAAAAAACAAAAGATGAAACAAAAGCACCTAGGTACTGCTATATTCAGCAGCTTAACCGAAATAAACAAAATATAGTTTTTAATTTTTTTATGTCTCAATTTCGGGCGAATAAAAAAAATAAATAGTACAATGAATTCCTTATGAAATAACCTTTCCAACGATGTGCCACACATGGTATGGTGCCATTTGAAATTTTAGAGGGGGTGGCTGTGACGGCTAAGGGGTTGATGACAGACGTTCGGATTTTAGGTAAAAAGATGTCCCCTTTGCTATCTTTGTTGACATGTCTTGGCGATTTTCAACCAAAAAATTGTTTTGAAAGATACTGAGGGTGGCTACTTTTCGTTGAAAAACCCTGTATATAAATATATTACTTGCTTTACCAATCCTTCTTTTACCTTACTGTGTCGAGGTTGCCATTCAATTCGTCTCTTATATTTACTTTTACTTTGTAGACTTCGCTTTCGATCCATCCCCACAAACAAAAATCTAAAGGTGTAAGGTCTGGGGACCTTTATGGCTAATGCACGTTCTATCGTGACCCATCTTTCGAGGAATGTTAGATTTAGATTATGCGTCACCTGACGGCTAGTATGTGCAGGGGCTTGGTTATGCTGGACGAACATACCTACCTATCCTTGTAACCAGGAATCTCCTCCAACTGCCATAATCGCATATTATTCAAATATTCAGAGTGCTGAATGCTTGTTATCAGTTTCAGACGTGCGTATGCATCAGACATGTACGTACCAACTTCAAATAACTGTATATCCGTAATCATTGAGAATTGGGCACATGTTTACGTAAACTTTTTTACTCAAAATAGTACATGCTACAACCTCTCAAAATATTTGCTATTCTCCTGAAACGCCTGTATACCTTTTTGTTTCATTCCTCAAACTAGCAAATGTCAAATTTCAGTTCGGTGTGATGGTTAGTTTGTGCTAGTGCTAGTCTCCAGCATCCGTTGAAAGCCTTTCACACGTGGTTTGCTGGGGTTAAACGTGGTCAAACTAGCTGACGGCGAACATTGCAGTGAACGCCCTAATGGGTTAAAGAAATAATCAAAAAAAATTGATATAATCGTTTTGCCCAACCAAAGATTAAAAATTAGAGAAATTGCAGAGATGGTGCACATCTTCACTGAAAATGCGATCACATAGCACCAAAAATGTAATCGAATGGATGAAGTTTGAAGCGTTTCAAGCAAAACTTTAACGAATTTTTGAGCTAATTGTTAACAGTTGATGCTACTTGGGTGCACCACAATACACTTGAGCCGTTCAGAACAATGAATAGAACCTGGGGTTCTCCGGGAGATAATCACAATTACCTTCCGACAGGTAAAACAATCATCGACCAGTATTATGCCAGTTTATTGTAAAGTCTGAGTGATAAAATCAACGAACACATTTGACCCAGAAAAAAGTGCTGTCTCATCAAGACAACGCACCAGTTCACACCTCAACAGTTGCAATGGTCAAAATTCATAAATTGAAGCTAGAGTTGTTACCGCATCCGCCCAGATCTGTCACCCAGCGAATTTTATACGTTCTTAACTCTAAATAAATGACTCGAAGAAAAAAAGGTTATAGTTAAATAATCGAAGCTGTGAATAGCTATTTTTAAAACTTGTTCTATCAAAATGGTCTTATGGTCATCTAATATCGCTGGGATAAGTTTGCCAAGATAAAAGGAGATTATGTCGAAAAATAAATAGAATTCAACTTGATTAATTGTTGTTTTCTTTTACGTTTACCTTAATTATCAAACCGCTCTGGTAGGTATAATTCGATAAACTCCATTTATGAACAGTCAAAGCTAATGGTATAGTAACGCTGTCAGAACATCGGTAATGTATTTGCATCTTAGCAAAGTTATCTTAAGCTATTATTAAATATTAATCAAATTTATATAACTAAATGTATTTGCTATAGGTCCATTTTATCACAAGAAATTAATACACTATAAAATGAATTCCATATTCTCAGATCGTACAAATTATGTCCTAGTAAATGAGCCCACTAGCTGTTACCCATTCATATAAACATGGGCGTCCCTACGACAGTTATACCTAATTCTATTTAAATGACTGTATTGATTGGAAGGATTTTTATTCATCAATTCATAATCAAATAGGCTAGTTATAATGGATCTGAATATTAAACATTTTTCTGTAGGTGGTAGTATTATAGGAACCGGTGATACGGAACAATTTGAATCTGGAGCGAGTAAATCAATATTCGGTATACCAATCTGCTGTTCGCGAAACGGTCCTTTAGCTGTTATACAGGTAAAACAATTAACATTTTGCTAAAAAAATTCAGTTCGTTCTAGTCATTAACGTAACAAAAAAAGATTGTTTCGCACTTATATTATGTGTTATTTAGTTCCGTAACACAAAAATGGTTTAATTGCTGTACAACCATATCAAAACGATCTAATACTAAACATCTTCTTTTTAAGGCTAATGTGCAACCAGGAGAATGCTGGGCGTTTAAGGGATCTGCAGGCTCAGTTACAATTAAACTTATGGGCTACGTCCAACTTTCCGGTGTTAGTTTGGAACACATTCCTAAAAGCATTTCCCCTTCGGGAGACATTACTTCGGCGCCAAATGAATTTTGCATCGTGGTAAGTAATATTGACCGCATCGGTGATTAGCCATAGTAGCATAATTTATTGATTTATGGTTATTTACAATCTTTTGCAATATAACAATAAGCAAATATATTGACAAGAGTACGATATTATTACTATAGCGACGCAAGCTACCCTCCGGAATTTCCGGAGAGGATGCTGAACAATAGTAGCCACATTCCTCTGGCGAAAACGCGTACTTTCCGATGCTGCTGACGTAAATCATTTTTACCCTTATAAGATAGCCTGGGAAGGTACGCGAGGACCATTCCAGCTCAGCAGCAGTGAACGTGCGGTTATTAGTGTTATTTGTCTCTCGTGTTTTGTTATCTTCAAATTGTTGTTATTTGTTTTAAATAAATTGTTGCATATACGTGGTAGTTTTCCACATACTATAAGCTACCAAATTACAATGAGCAACTGTATGTGGGAGTAGTCGTCCAATGAGGGCTCTATGGATTTTACTTACCATATTAAGATTAGCAAATTAATGTTTTAACTTGATTGTATCAATTGAAAACGAAAGGGTAGGTTTAATTTTTCCTTTCCTCTTTCTCTTCGATCGCCTTAAGCTTTCTTCTCTGTCTTCTCGGTCTAAAGGGTTGACCCTTCTGAGTCTGTGTACTTGGTTGGGATGCGTTTCCAACTATTGGGGGTATTTAGCTCTACTTCACCGTTTTTTCCCCACTGCAATCGCTTTTAGATCTGTACGACTCTCAATATTTGGAAAATAAAAAGGAGCACTGCGTATCATCCGCAGTCTTAGATTGGCACCGTTCAAATTCTCGATATCTAAATTTGTTGCAGTATCCCAATATTGGATTCCATATGACCAGAAGGGTTTCAGGTCTACTTTTTTTTTCTTTCTTTGTCCTGGGTCCGTCTACCCCTGGTTCCGGAGACAGTCCAGCCTATAAGGCTGATTGTGTTGACCCTGGTAGTTACTCACACCCAACCGGTAATCTTACTTCTTTGTACCATAGCGTACATGCCACTCACGGGATGAGTATGTAAGTCTTCCGGTTCGTGTACGGTTGCCCGAATATGCGTTATCTTTTACCAGCCAGTGCATCACAGCTGCTTAGAATATGCATTGCGGTTTCTAGTACCTCACTGCAGTCTGCATGTGGGATTCCATCGAATTTCGTAACCCTCCTGAGATGGTCCTTGACAGTCGCATATTCTGTTAGGAAGCCCGTAAGGATTTCATGTGTGTCCTGCTTGACATATGCAGTTGCGTGGCTCTGTTTGTGCAAGGTCCGTTAATTAATGCCTTGGGATTCAGGTCTATTTAGTACACGAGTAATTTGGTGTAGAAGGAAAGTTTAGACTTGCACCCTAGTTGGGCCAAATGTGGCCTAAGTGCATAGAGATGCTTGGAAAACCGCGTCCTAGATCTCGCTCTTTCAAAGCAAGCAAGCCACTAGCATTCCGTAGGGTTAAAGCTCAGGTGTTTCCTTTTATTTCACATGTGGGTTTTACGCGTTAAGCCTTTATCAAAGTGCATACTTAGGTACTTAACATTATCTGCCTGAGTACAGACTGTCTTATTATAGGACCGAAGAAGATGGCTCGGCGGTAGAACGTTTACCTTTCATTCGGGAGATTTTGGGTTCGAACACCCAAGCCGTCTGTTCTAACTCGGGTTTCTCGTGGTTTTCCTGTGTCATATAGGTAAATGTTAGGACAGTATCATCTTACGAAATTTCATTATTCAATTTTCGTTGTCTTTCCATCCTTACATTCCTGTTACTGGCTGAAGATATGCTTAGGGTTTCGGTAGAGAACCCTACTGAATCCTACAGAGACCCGCTCCCTTGTGGGGAATGAGCCAACGGACTTTCATTTACTACGTTACTATAGGGGTGACATGACTGCGTTTGATGAAGATTATGTGTAATAATTTAGTTTCATTGGTTTTGAAACGCACTTTTTAAAGCAATCTGGTCCTTGAGCCAGACATAATATAAAATGTAAATTTTGCATCCAGTCCACCGCCTTGTGCTATACTAGAGTCTATGAAGTGTAACCAGGTAATTTTTTCCTAACTTCACTTGGAAGGATCTCTCTTCCAAGTACTTACTTACGGAGCGGCACTTACAGCCCACCTTCGCTCTCCTGTCCTTGCTTAAAACCTCTCTTCTAGCTTTTCTAATGTTTAAAAGTGATTGTGAATTTACAGCAACTGCTTCGCTGCATCTTATTCTTGGACGCCCTTGTTTACCTACTTGTGCCTTTCAGAATTGTTTTTCTATCCTCCTGACGGCTATACTTCCATTCATTCTACGTACATGCCCTGCGCATCTCAGCTTCCCTAGACTTATATATGTCTCCAGATTCTAGTTATTTATACTCCTTATATAGTTCATGGTTGCACCTCCCCATCCACATTTCCTCTTCTAAGTAAGATTTTTTCAATAATATAATACAAGTGCAGTAGGGCCTTTTTTCAGTTTGAACGTTAATCCTTCGTGCCAAACCGTATCGAAGGCGTATCCGACATCCAAAAAGTCAGCAATCCAGTATCTCCTTTTTTCAAAAGTTCTACTTTCACCGCTCTAATGTCTAGCGACTATATCATTTCTTCGAATTCGCCACAAGAAATTTGCTGAGAAAAGTTGGTATAGAGCATTCTTGTATTTTGTTCTTCTCTATCGGCTACGCATAATAAGTATACGGGCAATAAGTTGAAGACTTCTTACAGATGTTTAGCAAAAGCATCGGCTTTGTCTTGGTCATTAGTTGCGCAAATGAGGTATGTCTTTTACAAGGAAAAAGTCTAAAAGGTCTGATGTTTTGTCCTTGCTTGTTACCAGTAAGTGAACTGGTAAGTAGATAAATGGTTTAGCTAGTTTTCCTACATAAATGATTGTAGTGTTCTATCTCTGGAAGTGATAAAACGTGACCCTTATTGGGTGTGTTTGGCGTTGTAGTCACCTTTCGCTAAAAAAGTGTTTCCTAGTGACAAAACGTGTTGTTCAAAAAGCTCTGTTATATTTCAATAATTCGTGATGATTTCTTTCTTCCTTATTATTACTGAGGCTCCTTATTTTGCCGTTCTTCTACGCTGTTTGTAAACTTCATAGTCGAGTAATTTAAATAAGAATTTTGACGTCAACAATTCACATGTTTAGTTATGTATGAAGTAAGAAGGTTTCCGTTTCTTGTAGAGCGTTACATAGAAATATTGTATATGGTGCAGTATTTTTATTCGCCATTTTGGTTCACCCTTGATTTTACCAATGCTTTATTTCTTCTACCGAGCTTCTAATGATCGCTTGCTAGGACTGTTGTCTGCGTCATAAAGGTTACCAGACCATTTCGATGTAACGGAAAATTTTAGGCCGTGTATCATCCTACACGTCTTGATATCTTGGTGCAAGCATTGGTAATAATGGTAATTGCTTAGATAAATTAAAAAGAAGGTTGACAATGGCGCAATGGCAGCCGTAACTAAACTGCATAAGGTCTGGAAAGACTAAAATATAACAAAAACAACAAAAATTAATGCCTGTATGATTCATAATCGTGGTCCATGAAAAAAATAGACAATCAGAAGATCGGTGCTTTTGAGATGTGGTGCTGGAGAAGAGTCAAATGGACAGAACACCAATGAATCAGTTACTCAGGAGGTAGACTAATAAAATACTGTAATACAAAATACTCCAATTCTTTGGACGTATTTATCGTAGAACAGATAATAATTTAGAAAAATGAATGGTTCAAGGACAAATTGATTGCAAGAGGCGAAGAAGTACATTGCCAAAACAAAGGGTAGATAAAATCAAAGAGATAACTGGTAGATATCCTAGAAAGTAATGTTGTTAGATTAGCAAAAAATGGAAATGTTTGGAAAGATATACGAACTATTTGCGCAAATAACGAACTTCGAAAACGAAGAATACGACGAGAGAGAACGAGAGAGAATGAGAGACAGCCTACACAGAGTTGTTCACATGGTATGGTTGGATCTGTACTTGTACTAATTATCTGTGTATGTCCTAGCTTAACTTGGGATACGTTCTCAATGGTTTGAGTTGCTTAGACAGAGATTGAAGATGTCTTGAACTTGGGTCTTTTTTCCAACGAGGTAGAAACCTCCTGTCTCTGACTTGTTTATATAGTTAGCATCGTCTATAGCTGGCCATTTTGTTTCGCCTTCTCTGAGAACGCTTTTGTCCTTCCTTCCGTCGCCTTTCTTTCTGAGGCATCTTTTCTAGTCATGGTTGCCTACACATTTGACGCAGCAATAGAGGCGTATGCAGTAGTTTTGTATATGGTCCATACCATTGACAGTTTCTGCATTATACGATTTCTCTCTTTTTCGAAGGGGTTTGACTTTCACGATGACATCTTTAACACAGTTTCATTCTTATCCATATGTGATACACAATAAAGTCATGAACAAAATATAAGACCTCATTACATGGTGCAATTAAATCCTTACATAAATGTTATATCATAATATGTAACTTCAATTTAAGACATAAACTTTTATGCTAGGGCTTAGCAAATGAAACCGACACAGAAGGAAAAGTGTATGGTCCGTTTTACTACAACCGTAATGGACCACCAGTACAGTTCTTTGAAATTGGGGGATGCGGTCAAGGCCAATCCTATGAGATCATTCGGTTACAGATACATTCAAATCATGGCAATCCTCGTTTTACATGTGTTTACAGGTAAGCTATGGTTTCCAAAAATGGTTGTAGAAATGTTAAGTGACTCTTAAGTGTTAATGTTCATTAGGTTTCTCTGCTTCATCGCCTTAAGCGCGTATACTATTGTCATGCGGTTTTGAGGTTATATTGTAAGTGACTAAGAAGTGATAACATATCAAGAATTTATGTTCATTTGCATTCAGATTTGAAAGACAGTTCAAAACCAAACGTTTAGCCTTATAGTCATCTACATCCATACAGTCATTTATAAACGTCCAGTAGTAGACTAAATATAAACCATTTGAAGTTGAACTAAGAATGATATGAATGAATGAATGAATGCAATTCTGCAAATGGCTACTTAAACTTAATTTCCAATTTCTGCATTAATTTAAAGATACTAATGATTTCCACCGGCTCTTACCTTTGCTTTTATCTAATATTGATGGTATCATCAACAGTAGCAAGAAGTTGATATTTATATAAAAATTATACGTTTTAGAATTTACTGTATATTCACATTTTTAATAGGTTGCAAGTACATGGAAAGTTGGATGAAAATGAAGCAAACCGTTTGGAAAGCCAATAATTTTATAGACAATGGTTTTATCTGTCTGGATTGTATTTCGTAATTGTAATGTTATGTTAAATGTATACTGTATGTAATAATAATATTTGTATGCAATAATATGTATTTGTACTCCATTTTTTACATATTTTCAATAGCATGGATTTTCGTTTCAAAACAATTTTGCTAATAAGTTCCTGAATGTTCAAATTAATACTCGAAAGAACAGAATCGATTTCCCGATGTCAATAGCTGCATCTGTAGAAAGGCAATGTAAACCGGTTTTGCTTTGGTAAATCTCAATTCTTCGGAAAACGCCCGATTATTACTATTTCAGTTCACCTGTCTTCAACCCAAAATTGGCAAGAAGTAAAAGACATGCCATTTCTAAAATGAGAACCATCACTGTCCATACAGTGATACGTTCTGCTCAAAATGTCGGCGCACATTCTGAAGCACTTGTGAACTGATTAGACAGCATTTGTTGATCATATGTTGTCGTAAATTTTGTAAATAATCGAGTTGAGTTGCGTAAATTTAAATGACCCCACAAACATAAATATAGCGGAAATAAATTTGGCGACTTTGAGGGCCATTCAATAATGCCTCTTTTTCCAATCCACCCATTGACTTGGAAATTTTCATTCCAAATACTATCAAACAAGCAGTGAATAATACGAAGAGCCTCCATCCTGCTGCTATATAAAATGATCTGCGAGGTAAATCATTATCATTCTTCTTCTTCTTTCTACATGTATTTGGCTCATTGCCTGTTACGTCCCTTGATCTTTCCACCTTTTCCGTGGTCGCCCCAAAGATCTTCTTCCTCTTGCTCTATACTGCCATATTTTCTTGGGTATCCTCTGTTCTTCCATTCGTTCAACATGTTCTTTCCATTTATTTCTGTATTCTTTTATTATCTCGTTAACACTGCGCACTCCTAGTTCTGTTCTTATATCTGTGTTCCTTTTCCTGTCGATTCGCGTATATCCTGCTACTCTTCTCAGGAATCGCATTTCTGATGTTTGTATTCTCTGTTCGTTTGCTTTGGTAATTGTCCAGTTCTCACTCCCATATATACCGCACGGGATTGCCACTGTTTTGTAAAATTTTATCAACGTATCTTTTCTGACCTTATTTCTTAATGTTCTGTATATTGTGCCATTTATGTAATTGAATTTCTCTATCTTATAGTGTATATCCATCTCGTGTTGATACGATACTATGGATTCAGGGAAATTAATGCTGATACTTGTTCTATAGTGGGGTCGTTAATTACTATTTTAGATCTAATTGGTTCGAGTCCTTCAAATGCTATTCCTTCCGTTTTTTCGGTCGATATTATTAAATTGTGAATATTTGCAATCTTATTTAATTGACGATCATTGTCTATAATATTAGTTAACATTGAATCAATATTGTCTTGTAACAAATCCAAGTACGTATGTCCAGTCAAATTAAAAGGTAAGAGAACAGGACCAACCAGACCACCTCCAAAAATCCCAGGCCAAGCATTTAATTCTTCGGGGTGTTGAGTATGTGTCTCATGGAATATTCTCGGATTAGAATAGTGACAATTATGGCGATTGACTGTACCATTACGAAAAAATTATATTCGTCGGAAAAACAGACGTGAAAAAGGAAATTTTGATTATTTATCACCATTTCACTTACAGGTTCACAAAATTTCACACGGCGGTCAAGCCGTCTTCATTGAGTTCTTGTAACAAAATTAATTTTGCAGGGATAAAACTTGGGGTGTTTCAAAATTCGTTGAATATTGGTTCAATTAATAGCCATTTGCTTTGTACTCAACGTAGAATCGATAACAACGTGGCCCAGAACTGCAACTGCAACTACCACCGCTTCATTTTTAACCGCCTTCGCAGCATTTCGCTTTCTATTTGCGACAGACCAGGACTCTAAGGCAAACTAGCTTAAGTATATAACATAATCTTTAAATTAGTTTTAAATATTTATAAACACTGACGGTAACTGTGAACAATACCCTAATATCAAGATATTTCTAATTATATAAAAATATTTCACACAGTATTTTTAATCATTTTGGTTTATATTTCCATTACCTACAAGCAATAATGGCATTGCATAATTTTTGTTCTAGTTAAGTCTGGTTCGAAGCTGAACTGTATCATTCAGAATATCTAGCTTAAGAATAGAGAAGAATAAATTATAATAAATATATCAGAAATATGATTTAATACATAATTACTAGTTGTAGGACATTTAAGTAATAAGCTAGCGTGCACAATAATCAACGCGTTATGAGAAACAGTTTTAAACATGCAAGAAATTTAAATTGCAAAATTATAGCGCGCCGACGATAATCGCCTAGAAATAATTAATAATTCAATACCCTACAACTGTTTATTATGCGACAAATAATTATCCTCTTACAAAATATTTGGTTTTACGTAGGCCATCCAGTTTATAATATGGCTAGCTAGTTGTAAAGGTACATTGCAACTGTTATAATGGTTTTTTCTCTCAAAAATAGGTATAGAATAATCATCTCTGTCAGCTTATATACAATGCGTATACTGTCGAAACCTTTCGGGCTCTGTAAAAATTGATGCTACATGATTCCTTACAATAGCTGTTTTATGATGTACAATAATTGTATGTCATTCTCTACGTATAAGTTACTTCAATACCACTCCGTTGGACGTTTTATGTTTCCATATTTAAAAAATGCAGTATTTAACGAACGTGATTTATGGAATCTTAAAGAACTTAGTGATACAATTACAGAAGAATATGGTAAATTTTGATTGAGCTCAACATAATTTACCAACATAATATCTGTTACGAGCTTTTCCGTCGACCCGTAACCCGATAGGTGGAAAAAGGCCTACGGCTTAGCTCAGAGGAGTAGGGGGTGTTCACAGAAATCGCTTACGGGAGGAAATCTTCCTGGTTGTGTACAGAGTGGGTCAAAATTAGTGGGCGCCACCTTCCAAATACAGCTGATTATGGGTCCTCGTGGAAGGCCGAGAAGCCAGCTGCTTACGGGAATCGAACTCACCTTTATTGTGCCTTCCTTCTGTTTATAAGGCTTGCAAAATTCATGCACTCACAAATACAACATAAACAATAATAAAAGAGGCGGTGAACTTTAAAACACATATAATCAAACTATTAGAAATGGCACAATACGAAAAAAGGACAGCAGATGATGATCTCGTAGTTTAATAATACAAACTGTTGGTTTGAACGTTCAAGAAACAAATCCTCCGCTGCTGGCGCACGATATTTACCTTCCTCAAACAACTACGTGGCCAGAGACGTCGAGTTTACAAGCATAACACAATATAAAAGAAATTACTCTTACAATTAGTAGGGCAAACAAAGACAATCGGCCACTGAAGGTCGCTTTTTGTTTCAGAAAAAGGTTCAATTACGTTGAATTTTGCAAGTTAGCGTGTATAAGGTTTCTTTTCACAACACACAAAAAAT
>JABXWE010031392.1:0-26911 GCA_014611495.1 Limonius californicus
CGGACAAGGATTTGATCTTGATGTATTTTGTTTGCCAGGACAATAATACTTAATCGGCTTATGCCTGTTAGCTGTTTGTGAACCCATACACACTAACGTTTCGCAAGACATTGCAGCTTGCATCTTCAGAGTGAATATAACACTGTGTTAAAAACTTCTAGAGCAAATGCTTGTACAGTCAGACAAGCTACAGGTCGGCCCTTACCTGATAATGCTGGGTGGAGTTCCCAAATGACGACGCGGTCTAAGCCGAAAGGAAATTGTAATATTGACAGTTCGAGAAACCGCGAAAGCCTCAAAGAATATATAACTGTATTTTATCACATTAGCACTATTAACGTTTTAAAATCATTTTCAAGAAAGGGGGTAGATCTGGAGATTGAGCTGGCCGCCCTATTGGTCCTGATTTACCAAGCCATTTGTTGAGCAAAACCTTATCTCATTGGTCTCGCACGCGTGGGGAATAATCCTCCTTCTAGTTGATATTTTAAATTATTCATAGGCGGGTGCTCCTTCTTGTTGGTATTATAAAGTACACTTAAATCTGGATTAAAATGAAATTTTTACTAACCATAACAATTCTTAGTTAGGGTGTACAATAAGCCAATGATGGCTGCAGTGCTTAGAGATGCTTGGAAAGCCGCGACCTAGATGTCGCTCTTTCAAATTAACAATCAACCATATTTTTCATACGTATCAGCATAATTTTATTTTCAAACAACGACGAAACTGAAGTCGATGACCAACTAAACGACTACAGTAAGTCAAAGTATGTAGAAGAAAATTCTACTGTCATTTAGACCAGGGGTCTCCAAACTTTTTAGCCTAAGGGCCACACTGACTCCTCCATTAAATCCCAAGGGTCAAGACCTAGCTAGCTCATCATACCAACATACTGAAGTTTTGAATTACGCGCAAATTTTCGTAGTGGGACTATCCGGTGAGGGAGATATCTATGGAGCAGGGCGCGAGGGCGGACTCCGCTCCGTTCGCGATTTCAGTTGGTACTTACGGGCAAGTGTCAAGGACATTTCATTGCGGCGAAGATACCCGATGCGCATGCTGTGTGTTACGTATTGTTACGACTACTTATGCTAAATGTATAGTAGTGACATCTTGCGGAGAGTAGTGAAGTTAAGTGTTAAAGCTACAGTAATAGAGCGCCATCTTGTGGGGAGGGAGCGGCGAAATTACGCAAAAACGTCCATTATGTTTGGTTAGTCGAAGTATACAACGCCATCTTGTAGCGAGTAGCAGAGTTAGAGCATGTTTTGGAAAAGTTCTGCCTTGTGATCGCTTGTCTGGAAGATTCGAGTACTTTCGAGAGTTTTCAAATATGCTCTACGCACCGAGGACGCGTGGTACAAATACGGGAGACAACCGAGAGTTGGACAGTTCCAAAGTTTCAATTCGGAGCGACAAATTCGATCTGAAAAGCCACTAGTGTGTTTTGTGACTATAGTTCCTTAGTAAAAATACAGTGTGTTTAATTGTGAGTGTTTAATTTAAAATTAAAAGTGTCTTAAAGATAAACCCAGTGCATTTTGTTTACATCAGAACAACTGCTCTTAATAGTATTAATTGGAATTATTTTGATTTGGAATTACGATCCTTTTGTGGGTTTCTATAAATATGGAAAATAAACAAAAGATAGATAGTGAGTGCAGAACATTTCAAGAGCCATGGGGTATCAATATTTCGTGATTGAGTCAAGTAATAAGGTAATGTGTATAATTTGCAATGAAACAATATCAGTCCTCAAAGAATACAATATAAAACGTCATTGTGAGACTTAACATTCTCAGAATTACTCCAAATTTACAGGAAGCCTACGGTTAGAAAAATATGAATCTTTGAAACGCGGGTTGAAATCTCAACAATTGTTGTTTAAGAAAGAAAATGCTGAACAAGAAGCAGCAACTTGTGCTAGTTTCCGCGTGGCTCATTCAATATCGAAGCATGGCAAACTATTTACTGACGGCGAATTAATTAAGGATTGCATGATTGCAGCCGCAGAAGAAATGTACCCAGAAAAAGCTAGTTTATTTAAAAACATTAGTTTGTCAGCAAACACTGTATCTCGAAGAGTAGATGCTATTGCAGAAAATATATTAACTCAATTATCTGGCAAAAATCGACACTTAGAGTGGTTCTCTTTGGCCTTGGATGAACCAACCGATGTTTCAGATACTGCTCATGTGTTACTTTTTATTCGAGAGATAGGTAAAATTATAAAGTGTATGAAGAGCTTCTTGATGTTCATAGCATTCACGGCACGACCACTGGAGAAGATATTTTTAAAGAAGCTGTTCAGAAAAACAATCTTCAATGGAAAAACTTGTATATCACTACTGATGGTTGCAAAAACATGTGAGGAAAAAATAAAGGTGTCGTTGCTCTCGTATCAAAGGCCGTAGAAAATGACGGTGGTTCAAAATCATTCATCGTACATTGCATCATTCATCAACAGTCTTTGTGCGGAAAATTCTTAGATATGTCAAAAGTTTTAAAGCCAGTTATGTCAGCTGTCAATTATATCAGATCACATGAGCTCAATCATCGTCAATTCCGCGAGTTTATTGAAGAGATTGGAGAAAATGATTTGCCATATTACCATAGCTGCGGAAAAGTTCTAACGCGATGTTTTGAGCTCCGAGCAATAATCGAAATTTTCTTGAATGAAAGGAATCGCCCTCTGGCTGAATTACAAAACAATGAGTGGTTATGGAAGTTATCATTTTATACAGATTTAACTAAACATATGAATGACCTTAATTTATAATTACAAGGAGAAAACCAGCTACACTTATATTAAGTCCTTTCGACAAAAAAATATTGTTTTGTTTCATACTCAATTAAACAAAAAATGTTTCACGCATTTTAATACATGCCAAACATTCAGTCAGCAAGCTGAGACTCCGTTTCCGATAGAATTCGCAACTGAAGCTTTAGTTACTTTAAAAATAAATCTTGAGTCTCGTTTTTCAGATTTTGATGCAATTGCAAACGATATCAATATTTTTCAAAATCCTTTTAACACCGATATAGAAACCCTTGCCCCAGAATTTCAAATGAAAATGATTGATTTGCAGTGTAGCGATATTTTTAAAGAAAAATATTTAAAGTCATCATTGCTGGAAGAGTTTTTCACTCACACAGTTTGATCAGTTGCATAAATTTGCTCGTGTCTTTTTTTTCCGCGTTCGGCACTTCCAAAATGAAATATACAAAAAATATTTGTAGATCCAAGTTAACTGATGAGCCTTGGAAGTCGCTGCTGATAATTTCCACTAGTAAACTTGATCCATAACTGCAAATAATTATCAGTGGAAAGTTACAGCATAAACCTCATTAATCATAATTATAATGTTTAATTTCATTATGTAAATTACCTACCATGTAAGTTTTTAGGATAAATCTCATATCATTAATTACAGTTAAAATGTTCAATTTCATTATGTATGTCAGTTATTTTGTTTCTTAATTGGTCGTTAAACAAAAACATCTGATTATTATTTTGTATGATTTATTTACATTGTAAATTTTACATTGTAATCAAAATAAGGCGGTCGGGATACCGGGCATGTACGTATTGGTGGTGCTCGAGGGCCGGTGTTGGCCCGCGGGTCGCAGTTTGGATACCCTTGATTTAGACAATCCAAAAGATTACCAACTGAATGCTAAAAAACGAGGTCGTTATTTATACAAAATGTTGTCGTCATTAGGCAAGAACGAAAAGAAACACTGTTTTAAACGAAATCATACATTTATAGCTCATAAAATATGTTTCAAACCTTACAGCGACCATCACTATCTAGTAAGCGATTGATGCGCTTGCCGGCATCGATATATTTATTGCCGTAAGAGATAAAATATCACATTAGGAATCTGTTTAAAGTTTAATAAAAAATAACTGGACATTTACAACAAATTAAAAGAGAATACTTTTACTGTTTTACATATAACATTTCAACTTGTCACAGCATTCTGAAAGATATGAAAACCTTGTAACAACGAATTAAGGTAACTAACCATTTCTTCACAAATAAAGGATATACAGGGTGTCCTTTAAATACCTTAAAAGCTTCAGGTAGCACTCTTCTGTAAGAAATACAGTCCTCAAAAACACTAACACGAACTTCCTATAGTGTTTAGTTTCCTCACACGAGACACTTAAAGAATATTATACTTGGCAACGTTGACGATGTCTTTGCATTTATGGAGAATTTAATTAGTAGGCCGACATTACATGAAGCAAAATCGAAATGTCCAAAAATTACGTTTTTATCATTTAAATTTTTAAATTACATAATATTCATTTATCATTTTTAACCGCGTCTGGTAAAAAGAGGTAATTAATAAACTGAATGACAGTGATGTTGATTTAAAAATTAGACTGTTCATTATTACTCTTATCTGATATTTTTTAAATTGTTTGTTCTGCCAATGCAAACTATTCTGCTGGATTTTAAATAATAAAACCAAAATCATTATGCACAACCCTTTTTGTATTTTATTAATTTACAAATTGTTCAAAATTTCTGCCTCCAACTTCGTGGCATTTCATTGCCCTTGTAATAATGGATAATTGGACACGCCGCAGCATGTCTTCGTTTATGGTTGTCGCCGCCTCACCTATACGCTGTACCAAATCTTCGTAATTTTCAACAGGCGTCAAATATACCAAGTTTTTCAAATGACCCCACAAAAAGAAATCAAGTGGCGTCAAATCGGGACTTCGTGGAGGCCAGGCTACCCTACTACCGCGACCTGTCCATTTTCGTGGATAATTTTCGTGAAACCATTGCCTAACTCTAGCAGCGTAGTGACTTGGAGCTCCGTCTTGTTGCATCCACATATCCCGACGAACTTGCAAAGGAACATCTTCTAATAAAGGTGGAAGGTCGTTATTTAAGAAATTTAAGTAGTTCTCAGCATTTAATCGGTTAGGTAGTACAAAAGGCTCAAGGAGTTTATTATCTACGATTCCTGCCCAAACATTCACTGAAAACCGAACTTGATAATTTCCGTGGTGCAGAGCATGAGGATTTTCATGTGCCCAGATATGTAGGTTGTGAGAGTTAAAGATGCCATTTCTCGTAAATGTCGCTTCGTCTGTCCATAGAATGTTGTTTACAAATCTTGCATTTCCTCTATGTTTTTCTAATAACCAATCGCAAAAGCTAACACGTGTCTCGTAATCTTCCTCTAATAAATGCTGCACACTTACTTTATGGAACGGATAAAGTAGATCTTCCTTCAAGATGTTATAAACGGTGGTCTTGGAGGCACCAACAACTCTAGAAAGAGCACGCACGCTAGTACCCGGATCATCTGTTACAAGTTCCAGTACCTCCTCTTCTAAATTTCCGTTTCTAACATATCTTGGTCGGCCTCTATCAGCATTGGGAGCACGAGCAGGACGGATATTTCCTGTTTCTCTAAGCCTTTGATTTGTAGCCCGAATTACCACATGGCTGGGATGTCTCCTATTCGGAAAACGCTCGGCGTAAATCCTAGCAGCTTGATTGCCGTTTCCGTGGCACTCCCCAAGAACCCAAATCATGTCAACGTACTCGTTTGTGTCGTACTCCATAGGAAATAAATGCAAATAACCCAATAACAAAACAGGAACCAAAGCAACAAAATGAATGAAAGCAACAAAGTGAATGAATACAGAAAAACGCAAATAAACTCACAACGAACCAGGAACTGAAGGAAAATGACAATGCAAACGTCCCGATAAGTAAATCAAAGATTTTGACAAATGTCGAAAAACAAATTTTCTACTTTTCATCACAATACCATGGCCTTGCACTGTTGTCAAATGTAGTATTTACGAAATTGATCATTTTTAACAGTACTTCCAGAAGAGCAACTAGAGCGTCAACTCAATATTAATCTTTACATAATCAAGTGGCAGTCAGTCACTTATCGGCAGATACGTGCAACATTAAAGTTCTCGTTATTGTTTCCATGAAATTCTGTTTTAAAGATATGAACTTTAACACTCTCGTACAAGAAAACTAAGCTCCAAATACCTACTTTTTTTTGAAGATTTGTATTAAGCATTCATAAAGGAAAAATTCTACCTGAAGCTTTTAAGGCATTTAAAGGACACCCTGTATAAAGAGATTCAAAATAATTTCGGTACCCGACTTTAAAATTAACGACGTGTTTAGTTGTCGAAAATATATTTTAATTTTTAATGGACAATCCTGTATATTTTTACAGTTTTGCATTCCTGTGTTGTGTCTTTACATAAAAATATGGCCTATACAGCCTATACGACCTCATCTGAAGCTATGTTTCATTTGCATGTTACATGTAATATTTGGCATGAAGAAATAGTGCTCTTTAGCATTATTTCTTTATAGCGACTGAAACTTAAAATTAATTAATTCCTAAGAAGTTAAACTGGGAACTAAGTCTTAGTTAAACCTGCTAACTCAATCCAACGGGTCGTGTCGTTTTAACATATTGCCGATCTAGTAGCGCCACAGCTAGATTATTGGTATGTACACAAGTACAGTATACAAGTTTTTGGTTGCCTTTTCTGGTAGTTCTTTAAGAATTCTGGCCGTTATTAGTTCGTACTCTAGAGGTTTCTGTGGATTGATATTTTTTTATTACGTAATTAACTTGACTGACCTTTATTGGTTTTACAGATTTCTTCGAGGGCTTAGTGTATAAATAATTCTTCTTCTTAGAGCATGTTCTTTCATGTGGGTAAAATACTGTGCTTAAGTGTTCAGCGAGAATGACTGCTTTTTCTAAATTTGTTCTTGTCCATGTTCTGTCAGGTTTTCTGATGATGTTTGTCCTTTAAGCTTTCTGATTGCTTTCCGCAACGAAAAATTCGTGGTTTTCTTTGGGGTTAAATTAATTAGGTATTCTTGCACTCCCTTATTTCTAAAATGGATTAGAAGGGTTTTTAAATCTCGAGAAGCTTGATTGAGTTTGGTTTTTTTCCTAGGATTTCTATAGTTTGCCATATTCTTCTTAATATTTGTTTTTCAGCTATTTTTTATTGATAGCTACAGGGCAATATTCTATGACTTGCTGCATTTCAGAATTTGGCGTAGTGTTCAATACTGGCTGTTATATAGAGTGATTAGGATGTTCGATGTCGCTGAATAAATCGTTTTTTGTTTTTAGTGGTATAGATAAACGTATTTTTTCGGTAACCAATTCCCGAAAGTGGTTCCAGTTCGTGTGCCTTGTGGAAAGTGTTGGAGGTTTTTGGATTTTTAATACTTGAATTATATGTGATAAATACTGGCATGGTATGATCTTATTTATTTACTACTATTATGATTTTTCGACTTGTAAGGTATAAATTATGCAAGGTTATTTGGCCCAAGTGTCAAATCATTTAAATGCTTCTAGTTTGGAATAACAATGTGTGTCCCATGGAGATTGTTCTGTGAATGACGATACCATAATGGTATAATCAACCAATTATTTTTACTACGGAGGTGAACTGAGAGGTAGGGAATACAAACGAACTTGCCCTGTATGTTCATGTTCATGTCCAGTTTCAATAGTGGTCAGTTTTGGGTGACGAAAAGTTGGGACACGAGGAAGGGATACATATTTACTTTATAGACAGTTTATCATCGGCACAATTTAAACAAGGTTTCAACTTCCTCTTTCGATTTAAGAACGTGTAAAAATTTTCTTCACGTAACCCCACTACAACTCTTTTTGTCAGAGCTAGTATAGTTGGTGAAGTTCAAGCATCTACAGCTTCATTTTTCTGAAGCTGTTATTGGGAAAGTTAGTACAAGTGATTTTAAAGTGTAGAGGAATTAATTTAAATTGCTCTTAATTTTATTTCCGCAACTGTTAAACACTTCCTGTATAATATAAACAGATCAAGTAAGTTTCTAGTGCATCAAATAGTAATGATAGATCTCATGGGGAATGCCAGACATACTAATTACGAACTTTCCTTGCAGTTATGCAACGTTCGCCAAATACTAACAGCATGTTTGTTTGCTCTCTGTAAACTTGTAGTTGCTCATTACTCCTGCAATTTATGTCATACTTACATGGTGTGAGCAGAAGAAAACTTGATGGCTGTTGCCTAGGAGAACAAAACCGTGTGGCTTTGATTAGCTGTTACCAACGTCTGCTTTAATGAAATTGTGTTGTGTTAATGAATTTAAGCAGAATTAAAGCCGTAAAGCGCGTTAGACTTCTACACTGAACGTCTGGGGTTCAATTCTCAGTACCGGAACATCGAATTTTTAACGGAAGATGTCACTTGCAAGGCAATCTAATTTACGACTCGTCATAAATTATAACGGGTGTTCTAAATAAAAAGTTGGGTTTATGCAAAATTTTGTTTATGTTAACGTGTATGGCGGCCGATTGACATGTACCTAACCTCACTTATCAACATGGCATTGTTTAAATTAAACCACGACTACAAAATAACTTAATTTATTACATGTAACCTAGGGTCCATTTCATCAGCGTAGGTCAGAGACTGATGAAATGGGGTGTCTGTATACGTCCATTGCATACTCAAGGCGCATATTCGTACATAGTATTTGTATCGTCGGGCCAGTATAAGAAATTCACTTTAATACATATATTATTGCGTACTAAATAGGGTCAGATCTGTCATTATCTAAGGGATCTCGCTAGTAAAAAGTCGCTGTAGTGAAAAATTAATCCAAAAAATAAACATTTGCGTGATTCGTTAGCAGTTACGCATATTTATAAAGTATAGAACTTATATCCCGTACACTTTATTTTTTTGTTAATTCAATTACGGTAGTTAGAGAAAGGGCAAATGCTTGACCTTTATTTAAAATTACTTGATTCAGATGCAATAAAAAGCGTAAGACGTTATTTTTTTGCATTTTATGCAGTAGTAGAAAAATTTGAAAACGTCGTTAATAGACGTTTGAATTGAAGGTTTTTCTCAATCATAAACAAGTATTCTTTGCCCACCTTATTCTTCGAATGTTTTAAAGCTTATGAGACGTAGGGATTTTCTCGCCAATGGCTGTATTCCGCGTTTTTAAAGTAGCACAGACATAGAAGACCTACAGCTTAACGTGGGATCCGAATCACGTGAATCACGTGTAAACACTTCTGCTTCAGAGAAGATTTACTAGGCAATACACATCGCTGGTTTGCTATTGTCTTGTCTAACCGCTGTTAAAAATCCGTTGTTCCGGTACTGGGACTCGGACCCCAGACCTTCAGCGTAGAAGTCTAACGCGCTGACTTCTAGCCCACGACCGCCTAACTGCCGTTATTTCTAACCTGTTTAGGTACACAAAACAAATAATTAAGAATGAAGACATACACTATCAACTTTAATACGCCATAATAATGATACTCGTTGTCGTGGTAGTTAGCTCGGAGTACACGCGACCCTTAAAAATACTAAACAATAACAAAATTAACGCCCGCAAAGATCGTTTTATACTTTAATAGTGAATTGTAACAAACCGAAAATGTTAGTTTTCGTATGCTAATTAGGAAATATATGTTAAATAGTGTTACGGGCCAAACGAGCTTTTTCGTCGACCCGCAACAGGATAGGTGGAAAAAGGCCTGCAGCTTAGCTCAGAAATCGCTTACGGGAGGAAATCTTTCTAGTTGTGTACAGGGGGTGTCGCAATTAACGGGCGCCACCTTCCAAATCCTTCCAATCATAAATTTTAAACACATATAATTGAACTATTGGAAATGACACAATACAAAAATGACGCAAATAGTGATTTTATACTTCAGTATTTCAGACTGTTAATTTGAACGTTCAAGAGGAGGAACTCGCTGCCCCTGGCGTACGGTTTTTAAATCTTCCAAACAACTACGTGGCCAGTGGCGTCGGAGTTTACACGAATAACACAATATATATATATAATTTTACAATTAGTCGTACAAAAAAAGAAATGACAATCGACTACTGAAGGCCTCTTCTTGTCGCATTAACAAAGAAAGGTTTAATCACTTAACATTTTGCAAATTAACGCGTAAATGGTTTTTCCACATCACAAAAAAGCTAGTTCCTTTACCTTAACTTTCGCTGAATGGAGTAGAGAGAGAGAGAGAGAGACAGGCACAATTTCGAGGTGTTCTCCAGATGCAGGTACGGTCTGGGATGTTTTCAGATCCGGGCAAAAGGTAGACGTTCTTCGGGAAAACTTCGAGACGAAATATTTGTTGCACAACGCTCGTAGTTTTTGCAGCAACGGCACATGTACACGAACAACGAATAGGCTCGATCATAATCCGCCGAAGGCGATAGGCAAATTCGCAATGAGTTGCCTTTCCAGGGGTAAAATTCCAGCGTATTTCTTTAAATCCGACACTTGTCGATATTCTGTTCACTCCACGGTGGAAACAACGATACGAAAATCCACGCGATGGGAACTAATCGAAAACATAAGCCGCCCCTGCAGTACTTGATTTATTAAAGGTCCCCGCAGATGTAATTGGTAGACCGGAGTCGAAGGTGGAAGACCGACTTTTTTTTCTCAATGTATTTACGGCCCCCGAAGATGGTATTTGGGTGACCGGGCCGAAGGAAGGTGGAAATTCACTCAAGAGCTGAAGGCAACGCGAACCTGCATTCCCCCAAAAGGTTACACCATATTGCGAAATATGGAACGATATGAGACGTAAATTTGCAGAAAGCGTCCAGGGTCAGGCGAAGACAAAACATTAATCGGCAATTTCTGCCTACAAAGGGAAACTTTTCAAAGGCTTTGCGAAAGTGGCCTCCTATAACTCAATCTTAAAAAAAATAATATAGCGATCGGCTTAAGAATCGCAATTAAAATAGAATTTTGATTCCTATGAAGCGGCAATTAGAATAAGAGTCTAATTCAAATGAAGTGGCATAATCAAATCAACATAACAATAGGCACTAGCACGTAATATGCAAAAATATGTATCTACAAAATATTATTCTGATACATACAGATTTTAGGTTTGAAACTTCGGACCTTAAAAAAAATGTTGTGAATATTAATTTCTCTAATTATTTTAGGGCAAAACTGTACATAGGTAAGGTATTCAGCATTAGAAGCAGTGTTTAATATATAAATTACTTTTTCAATATGGTATTTTCCTTAAAATTAAACATAAACATTTAAGAATTTGCCATATTAATCATGGTAGCTTTTGACTTTGGTAATTAAGACAATAATTATTAACATAGAAAATTGCTCTTCTTAGTTGTAGACGTCATGGATAGCCAAATTTGGCCATCCTTTAAACCCTTTTGATTAATTGTACAGAATCAGTTTATAGTCAACGGCAGTATTTGGAAATTCAGCAGGATATTCTTCCAAGCAGCTCTGTGCTGAATATCTCCTATCCTTTTAATCTTACTTCTACTTACAGAATAGCATTCGATTTCTGCTCTAATGTGTATACGATTTTGAGGTAAAAACAAATAAAAATGTTTGAGTCTTAGTTTTTTTGTGTAGATAGATTGCATGTTACATATATTTTTTATATTCACATTGCCTCCTCCCTCCCGGAACCACTTGTGCATTATTCCCTTACACACTAACTATTGCAACATACGGTCGTCGCCTCAGCCGGGGTTTGACACCGCGGTCAATCGAGCCGCATTTCACTGTGACCTCGACTGACAGCGCTTATTCGCCCTGCCCCATCGAGGTCCCAATCCGACAATCAAAGCTCGTGGTATATACTTGATTAATTGTTCTTTGGGTACTATTTATTATATTTCCTTGTATAAGATATCGAAAATTGTTTGAATAGCAGAGGTATCATGGCAGAAAAAATGGTGTTTGTAATCAAAGTCGCCTGGGTTATATTCACAGACTTGTAAATACTTTAGGTCTAGCTGAAGTAGCTCTTGATCAAAAGACGCTGCCACCAGTTCGTGTTTGTATACTTCGGGGTAACCTTTAACCACCATTAGTAATTATTAACAATCCAGTTTCCGAGGCTATCTGGAGCATTTATTTCTATTCAGTGTTGCGATTGGACGACCGCGTTGTAGAAAATTTAGTCGTGCCTATTCTGACATAATATTACGTGGAGATACGTTTTGAAATATGGCCAAAAGAAAGCTCTCGCGCCTTAAATATTTAATACAGGTCTCGCGCAACAGAAATTGTGATACGTGGAAATGTTTTTTTCCGCTATGATTCAAAACGTTTTTCATGTTCTTTGATAATAGGAAGAAAACTTTACTGTAGATTGAATTTTGGATAAAAGTTTGTGAAACCACAATTTGTATAAACAAGTATTGAATGATTTACGTTTACATATGATGACGAATATGATTTTTTGAAACTTTAGCAATGATACTCGTTGTTCAAAAGTTGATTTACTAATTGGGAATAAATGTCAAAAAAAGAAGGTAAATAAAATAGAAAGAGGGTTTTGGGAATCCTCTTACCCCAAATCTAATATAATGAGACTTCCATTGTTGATTTGGTGAAGAACGTATGATTAGAGGTGTTTCCCAGCTTTTAGACAGTCTAAGGTCAAACGTTTCTACTGAAGATGACAACTTAATTGCTGAAATACGTATGTAGGTGTTCTAAATATCGCGGTGGTAAGGAGTTCTCTCTAGATTCTGTACATGTGTTTGCTTATGCTATAACGCTATCAAGATATATGGAAACATTGGCAGCAATATATTAGATTATGCAAATAAAACAAGTTTCAAATTAAGCCAAAATACACAAAGCCGATGCTAAAGACCACAAAAGAATGGAGACGTAAAGTGCGACTATGAAGAAGAAACGAACAGGCATTTATGACTTATAATAATAAACGACAATAAAATACTGATAAGCAACAGAAGCATCGGACGTGTTATCTGTAAATCAAGAAACATGGAGAGAGCGGAGAAAAAGATAATAATAATTTTGAATAATTAGTAAACACATACCCAGAATAGATATTGTCACGAAGTTGATTTTTATTCAAATCACGAAAGTGTTTGGTGTAAATCCATACTTTAATTCAGACTATAATTTATTAATAGTTTAACACGCTTGTAATAAAACACTTCTTAAAACGAATAGTGTGTCAACGTATATTTAGATGCCAGTGTTATACTTTTCGATCTACGAAATCGTGAATCCGCTTCTGTGGAAAGGGCATTGTAGCCTGGGTGGCGAGGCTTTAGGTGTGTACCCTCAATTCAGTGTGGCAGTTACTACCCTTCCGGTGAGTACCTGCGAGCTATTGGGGTAATAGGTAGGTTCTACTATACCACATTACAGATTCACTGTTATACAATCAATTTTCTCTCAGTGTCATCAATCATTTGATTGGTTTGTAGCAGACTTCCATTCTTGACGCTTTTCTGCTAGCTTCTTTAGTTCGGCACAGCTTTTACATCCGGCGTCCTTCATAATTTGTTCCATGTATTTCATTCTTGGTCTTCCTCTAGCATTTTTTCCGTCCACTCTTCCCTCAATTTTGCCATTAGTGAAACTAACAGAAGGAAAGAATCGAAATGTGACATTCGACAATTGGCCCCTGCAAAATTTTCAACACGTATTGCCCTTATTATCAAATTTCTTGGTGGTTAATCATATTTTTTTGTTATGTTCATCATCATTATCATCAACAGCCTTTCCGTCCCACTGCTGGACATCGGCCTCTTCTCCGCCACGAGTTTCTCCTTAGCGCAAAGGTAGAAATACGGGGGACCTACGGTTTAACGTTGAATCCGAACGACAGAAATTCCAGAGAAGGTTGCAAGCCGGATTGGGAAATTGTGTGTGGTGCGTTGTAGACAAGATTTTTATAAATCTGCATAGTAATGTTTACGTTTCGAATCCAAGCCAGAATCGACGTTTTACTCAGAAAGCGAGCGCTCTTCCAACTCAGTTACCACCACACTTTGTTGTGTTACTCAGGTTCATATGGTTTCATTTGAATAAGTCGATATTAAAATAATGGAAGAAACAAAATAAAATTTGTTGACTACTGTAAGAAAAAATGGGAAGGAAAAGTCGTATAAAAAAATATAGAGCCTGTTTCAATTCATAAGGCGAGTATTTTTCAGACAAAACGGTACCTTGCAACGTAGTCCTTCCTACCTGTTCATTGAAGCGACTTAAATTGGCATTGCCGCCACAGGTCACTTACTTGGCAAGTAAACTTCGGGTAAAATACAGATTACAACGCCCACTTTTTGCCATTGTGCATCCATTGATTTCGCCTTATCAATTGGAATGGACTCTACCACCTCCCGCGTAGTGTGGCAATTCTTCGAGCTTCCGACTTAAGGATTAAGGTTCCATCAATAGTAACAACAAGAGCACGAGAAGAAAACAAAAAATAAGTGGTGAAGTATATTTTCTGAAATATTATTTTATTACGAAAACGGGCCGCACGAATACGAGTTTATTGACGAAACAACGAGGGCCGCACTAAAGGTCTTAGAGGGCCGTTTACGGTTCGCGGGCCATGCGCTGTCCGCTGGTGTAGGGCATTTGGTAAGCATGCAACAGAGTAAAATACCAAAAGCTGAGATCTAAGCTGAAAATCGGAAGACTGTCGGAAAGCCAAAGGAAAAGTAGATATAAGTCATCGAAGAAAACCTAAAAGAACTGTAAGTGGAGAGAAAAAAGACTGTCGGTCAGGGGAAAACTAGACAAAATACATCGAAGAAAACCTAAAAGAACTGTAAGTGGAGAGAAAAAGCAACTGATGGAGATGATTGGAAGAAAAGTTTGAAAACCGTTTAGTGTCAAACAAAATAAAACTCTTAGTGAGTTCGTTTAACCAGTTCTCAGTGGAGACATGGAGATAGGTAATCTATGGAATAGAGATAGTTCATGGAACCGATTAGAGCAATGGTATCGATGATATACAAGTTTCTGCTTCTTCCTTTTTGGCTTATGTGCTTGCTAAGAAAAAAAATTGATTATACGTGGTCTGTAGCATTGTCGTGGAATGACAAGTGCGAACCTCTGCCGCTAGATCAAACGAGTGAGGAGTCAATCTATAAAATTCACTGGCCACTGGTCATATACCCAGACGTATTACTATTACAAACATTCAATTAACAACATTACAGGAAAAAAATAAATAATTAATTGACCAGGAAAAATGAATGGACAGCCCAAAGCTAGGACGTATCGTCCAAAAGCACAGTTGGCAACCTTAAATGATTGTTATACGTGTAAGCAGTCCATGGAAAACATATTTATGTATCTGAAATCAAGGCCAAGTACTTTAACAATTAAAACGAGCCTACCAACAAATCTGTCGATTTCCATGGTCCACTTTATGACAAGTCATTGTTGCCAAGTGTACTATACTTATTGGGGAATATTTCTGGGCTAGTATGAGTTCAACGGCAGAATGAAGAAGACTTACAGATCAAGCATCACCTATTCCAACAAGTAAACACCTTTAAATACCTAGGCTCCATAAAATCCAACAAAAACGATATAAACAAGGGCAGTCAGACTAATGGCAGAAAATCGTACTCAACTTGCACTTAAAAATATGTATAAAAATTGAGAAACACCGCAAGAGCCACCAACATTCTAGTATATAGAACAATATTAAGACCTGTTGGTAATAATATGTAAAGCCTAGTAGTTAACACCAAGGAGGATAAAAAAATATACTAACTAGGAGCAATACAACCGACTACAATATTTACGTTGCAAGGTTCAGGCTTCAAGGACAAAGTTTGACCAGCTACAGTCGAAGAAGGGAGGGTTGATAAGCCTAGGCGCCACCTGTATCCTTCGCCCTTGAAGTTCACACGAGGTAAAATAGGAACCTTCCTGGAGTTCGAACCTACCTTGCTTCGGTAATTGCTCAATTTGCTACCAAAGTAAAGTATATTACCCCAATACACAATAAAACACGACAACAAATTACCAAATTTCAATTAATGAAAATAATAATAATGATAAACACATCGGACACAATGCAACATAAAATTAACGTCAATGTTATATATATATATATATATAAACAAAAAATATAAATCTTGATGGGTAACGGTACAAAATACGGTAAATACGGTAAATAATTTATTCCAATAATAAATTAAATCAAAATAGGGAACGCAACAATGTGAAATTACTATCAATTACGAAAGCATTAACTCAGCTTGCAACCACAAAACAACTCGCGACCAAACCCGCTAAGTATTCGAAGTTTCTCGAGGCCTCGCGTACCAAATACCGACATTAAAAATACCGAAATTATGGTACTAAGTACCGACGCACTCTTAATCGAAATTAAAGCCTTCCGCAATATTCCCCCTAACTGTTGAATTTGCACAAAGATTGCGATAACTCCCTGGAATACATATCACTACTATCGATATCTAAGATTCCACAATTGTGTCTTGAAAAGTAAATCGGGAAATTTTCCCAAGCCTTAAAATGACTTCTAAAATAATTCAAGAACACGTGCGCTGTCTACGAGAACTCACAAATTGATGAATTCCAAATGGAAATATCAAAAACGGAACCGGAAATATGCGAATGGATGACACGAAACTGACACAAGGCCAAAATCAAATTAACCGAATGCATAAAGTATGCAATCACAATTACAAATAAACGAACAAAAGAAAGTAAACACATAGGAGTGAAAAGTACTGAGAAAAATGTTAGGACCCACCAATGATGGAGCTGTATGGAGAATTCGAACCATTAGTAATTAAAGGAGTTACATCATGAACCTGACTAAGTAACAATCATCAAGAGAATGCCGAAAAACTCTTGACATCCAAGATAGGGAGGGAGAAGTCCAAGAGGCAGACCACGTAGGAAATGGCTGGATAGAAAAAGACCATGCTGTTCTAAGGATACGTAGGTGGAGGCGGAAAGACTTAGATAGATAATGAAAGAGATCTGTTGTAGAAGAAACCAAAAACCATAATGGATCGTTGTGCTAAGAAAGAAGAAGCATAAGTTCATAGATGGCATTTCTGTGAGGAGTATTAGGAGGTTGTCACCTTGTTTGAAGAGATTACATTCTTATAGACATGCAAAAAGATATTATTTTTTAATGACTGGGAAATTTAAGCTTCGAAATGGTTAAATTGAATTATTGTCATTTGTATTCATCATCTTCATCATCATCATCATTATCATGATCCGCGTTTGTACCGCTTGCGCAGTGTCGAGGCGGTGTGAGGCAAGGCTAAGCTAGTTTGTGCTATGCACAACAGGGTTGGTGCGATACCGTGTTTGACTTGCCTAGTGTGTGTAGATGTTTTTGTTTATGGTCTTGTTGAGGTTCAAAAAAGGTTGACGGTTGTTTTTCCTGTATATAAAACATAGAACAATTATTTAATACGTGTGTGATAATTGCTCAGTTTGCTGTCTGAACAATACGTCGATTATGGCTTGAGTTAGATCCCATGGCAGTGTACACACATTTTATGCTACAGCCCACCACACACAATTCCCCAATCCGGTTGGCAACCGTTGACTGCTGTACAATTTTTATTGTTTGGATTTGATATTAAATGGTGTTGCTACCTTAGTGCTGAGGAGAAGCACGTGACAGAGAAGTGCCCAGCAGTGGGACGAAAAGATTGTTAACGAAAACGACAACTGATTCATCAAGAAAGTAGTTTTACCAGTAAAGAGACCTAAAAACTATACCCTTATCTTCAGAATTACTGACATCTTCTTGTCTGATTTGCAATCCTTACTAAACTTTCAATTATTATTGTATTCACATAATACGACCTTCTTTGTTTTGATGCATTGAAGTGTTTACTTACATTTCTCAAATTAAATCTTTTCCAGTTCTTTTTTTGTGTTACCGACGTTGCTAAGAACTGTAAACCCTCCGGTGGGAAGCATTTTAAATTACTTTACGTTTTCTGTTGAAGTAATTAGTATGTCTTGTCTGTAATCTGTTCCAACATGAGCTAGCGTTTTTTGCTTTTTATTCAAAAGCTAAAAACAGATTTGTTTTCCAATTAAAATGTTTATTTTAAACGCACCAGTGAAAGTGCAAACAACCTTAATCAAATCAAGTCAATTATTCCGTTGTCTGTGAGTTCATAGCACGGCAAACACGTTTAAAATAATAATGTACAGTTTTGTTAGTATAATAAGCACGTTTATAATGTATTAAATACTACAGAAATTCATGGTAACAACAAAAATATTGACATGTTGTGTTTGTTGTTTGTCAAATGTTAAAATATTCCTTAAAAATGCCATATTTTAAATTATTAAATCAACGAACTTGTGAGGGATATGAAAGCCAATCAAAAAATTACCTTTAAAACACACACAAGTTTATATTATCTCTTCTTCTTCTTTATCAATTCCTCTTTTATCTTACGGAGTCGATGTTAGGAACACAAAAATTACAATTAGTTTGATGATATATTCATATCATAAATTACTAGTTAATCCGCTGTAATTCGATAAATCTGTTTACGAACAGGTAACACCAATACGTATGGCAACGCTGTACGAACGTCGGTAACGTATTTCCTGTTGAATTTGCGTACCTTCAATTTACAAATAAGCGTATCTTCGCAAACGAAGTAGCAAGTGTTAAATTTGTCATCACAAAGACACTTTTGCTAAATATATTTGGTATATTAAGTTTTTCTTTCCAAAAAATTAAGTAGCCACTGAGTTCGGCAATGTTAATTAAACTAAACTGAATTAATTCAAATTAGCTAAAGAGTGTCAAGCGGATTAATAGGGACATTCGGTAAATTTCAGTTTGTAACATTCGGAGAGTCAAATAAGTGAGCATAAATTTAATCTAACATATCTATCGTACAATTTCAGTAAATACACATGCGGTTTGAAGTGAGTTACTAGAAATTTAATTCTGCACTGTATTATACAGTCCACAACAAGTTAACAGCTGGAAATATCGAACCAAATAAATTCATTCCAATTAAAGCCCGTCAATTTTACATCACGTAAATTTCAGTTGGCGTAGGTAAAACAAATTAACGGAAACCGCAAACGAAACGGTCCAAAAATTCAACTTCCATGAATTGCAAGTAAAATTTAAAAGCGTATTATGATTATCTAAATTTTCGATGGGGACGCGCTGTGGAAAATAAAATCAATGTCATTGCTTAATACTCACAATAAAATGCTGTCACTGTCATTTAATACCTGTCAAGCGAAACTGTCGTTATAATTCCGTTGTTGACGGCATCCTCGTAACAAAAATGTAATAATAAATCTGCTATGACCAAAATAAATTCTCTTTCCGAAATTCTGGATCGTATCAAGGGCGCTGAAGATCACTCACCTGCGCTAAAAGTGCAGTGGGGACCCCACGGCTTAATGCGTTCCCAATTACGGAAGGATAGTGCACTTCACTTTTAGAGAAGTTATCTAGGAGTATTCAAGGGTTAAAATGTGGTTGCTCGTTCGTTAACCCTTAAATAGAGACATAGGCAACACTACCAATACGTCGGTAGTAGTCCCCATATTTATTACAGAGCATACCGAATTAAAAAAAGTAGTAACGTAAATGAATGTTACTATACATAGAATCTGCAAACAAATAAAAATAACACATAGTAAACTAAGAAGGAAAATAAGTGTAAATGCTAAATGATTTAGGTGATTTAATCTAAAAATGAATAAGTACGAATCGTTGCTTATAACTATCGTTAATTATGATCGTCTGACATTTTAAATTGTGAAACAAATAATACACCGTGGATGATTCATTCAGGGAACCGCCTTACGAACTAATGCGGCGGCTCAACGGGGTTCGAAAATTTGGAAAATGTGAGAGGCCGGGAGAGGGGGGCGCTTCGATTTCGAATCGGAAAAACCAATCGAGGGAACGGTAATCATCGATGATTGCTTTCCGGTCGTTTTTTGATTTTAGCCGTCGCGGTCTCCGGACGGCCGCCGGCGGTCCCCAAACTGGTTTCTTATTTTGGCGAAAGTTCAGTCCACAGGTGGGTTAAGGAGATGCGCCGGGCGGCGTTTGACGATATCCGATTTTTTTGTTTTTCTACCGAATCGGCTCAAACTCGGGGCGCTGTTGGGAGAATTTTTTTGCCGGGTAGCCAATCGCTCGGGCTAACGACTTCCAAGCGGGTGGGAGAAAGTTTTTAGCGCCGTCCCGAACTTGCCAAGAAAAGTGTCTAAATTGACCATACTTCGGGAGCCGTTTTCGGGTTGCAGGTTAATGTAGCCGCCTGCAGTTTGCTCGGTTCGATAGAGCTATCCTTGCTCTAGGATTTTTATACTGGGCATCGTTGTCCAAAATGACCGAAAAATGCCGGCTGTTACGGGCCAAACAGGTTTTTTCGTCGACCCGCAACAAGATAGGTGGAAAAAGGCCTACAGCTTCGCTCGGAGGAGTAGGGGTGGTTCACGGAAACCGCCTACGGGAGGCAAATCTTCCTAGTTGTGTACAGGGTAGGTTAAAATTAACGGGCGCCACCTTCCAAATCACAGAAGATTACCAGCTCTCGTCGAAAGCCGAGAAGCCAGCAGCTTACGGGAGTTGGACTCACCTTTATTGTGCCTCCTCCTATATGTAAAGCTTGCAAAGTTCATGCACACAAAGATAAACATGCACAAAAATAAAAGATGGTAAATTTCAAGACAAATATAATTCAACTTCTTTTAGATTACTGACGAGATGCAAAAATTATAACGATTACATTGAAAATGGTAATATTTATAGTTAATTAATACAAGATTTTGTTGGAACGTTCGAACTGAAAAAGGTGGCTTGCGATATTTAATTTCTTAGTACACATCTACGCAGCCAGTGGCGTCAAAGTTTACAATTTAATACACTTTATGAATACAGTTTGCTTAACGAAAAGAAGAACGAACAACTGGCGACTGAAGGTAGCTTTACGTCGTATTTAAAAAAAAGATTCAACACTTGAAACCTGAAGATTACCTCGGAAAAAGTTTTCCCCACAAAATTAGAATTTCTCCTACCTTGGTGTTGTTCGCTAGGGAGCAGAGAGATGCACAGTTGGGGTGTTCATAAGATTTTCGGGAAGTGGGAAAAACTCGCTTGTACGCCCCTGAAGATTGGATCGCTTCCGATAGGGCGTCGACGTCGAGAGAGAAGAGGCGGGAATGTCAGATGATGTCAATATCTCCGCCGCTGGACGCGAGGATTACTTAATACAGCTCGAAGAACAAAACTTCCACGGGTTTGATCGCTTTTATCCGACACAGTCGAGAAAACAATTATACTGAATTGTTTTTGTACAAAGCTGACACTCTGCTAATATTTTTTTACTCGACGCAAGTCGAAGATTGTTTTGCCTAACGCAAAAAACGAAACGATAGCTCAATTAGCAGAAGAGCTGCGACACAACCCGGTATCCAAAAGAAAACACGTCAGTTCACTCCCAAAGCCTAGCGTCCACTGAATTTCCCCTCGCCGCAAAACCTTCACCCAAGCCTAGTTTGTTCTGGAACAAATTCTTACACGTGGGACTTCAGGGAATCATAACATTTCCAGGAATTGTTGTCGGCCGGCATAATCGAGACTACACAAGTACTTCAAGCGGAACAAAGGAACAGCCAGCTTTGCCAAAGTGACCTCCCATAACTCAATCTTTAAAAAAATAATAAAATAGCAATCAACTTAAGAACGGCAATTAAAGTAGAATTTTGATTCCTATGAAGCGGCAAAACTTAACGAACATAACACGGGATCGAAAGATGGCGGTGGTCAAAGTTCGGAAGCCCTTTTGGTGGAAACTGTAGCAGCACATGTCTTGGGCCCGCTTGTTACAACCCTATCTGGATATCTCGTTCCGTTATCCGCTGGTGGCCGTTTCCGTTCCAAAAAGCGTAGACGATTTTTTCGGCTTTTTGTTTTTGGAAAAATGGAAGCTTCCCAGTCTTACATTTTCCAAGAGATATAAGCTAGAGAAGTTCGGATTACGCCGTTGGAAAGAGCGTCGCGAATACTATTTAGTAGTAGGGAACCGATCCGATCGGGCTACGTGGGACGCCGCCAGCGAGCGCGGAATTATCCTCTATAAATGTCTGTAACTCCGGAATCACGCTACCTGGCGAGGTGAGCTAGATGCGGATTTCTGCGTTTTATGGAATGGTATGAGTGAGATTCCAGCGCGAAACCTTTCGGATTAACATAAGCTCAAAAGCCAAATATTTGCAAGGTTGCGATCGGCTCCTCGCCTATGGGTTGCTATGGCAATGAGGCCGGTCCCCTTTTGCAAGTACCCCCGGAACATGTGTCAGTACAACATATTGGGGTACCGACCCAGAACGGCCGCCCCTTTCGCGAACGCACCTGTCTAAAAGAAGAAATCGGATTTTCCAACGGTATGAAATTACCGACGTTACGGTTGTTGCCGAGGAGGCGCTAAAAACGCCCGGATAATTATAGTTACGTAAATGATAGGTGAAGATATTGCCATTTGAGTAAAATGAACTGGAAGGTGATATTGTGATTCGCTGGCTGGTGATCAAATTTTAAACTCAAGATTGCAAACATTTGTTTGTCCTGATAAATACTATCATTTGGGCGTTTTATTTACAATACGGTTACTTTCGAAGCGCAGAGTGTAGCGCAATGTTTGGGTATGGGAGAAAGGGTGCGTTAGCGCGTTTCTAATTCGTGTCCATCGGGTTGACGCGTTAGCGTAATCGAGTCGTCGGCTGCTCCTTGAAGAGCAGAAAAGTTTTTGCACCCTTTGTATCTATCGGCGGTCGCTTCTATAAATAACAACTGCACCCTTCCTCCCTTGCACCCTCCTTTTCTACCGTTCTCCTTTCTTATCCTTTCGCTCATATTTTCCTTGCTCTTTTCCTTTTTGTTGCCTTCCCCAATTTTCTTTTTATCGCTTCTTTGCTCCCCTTCCGCTTCAGCCCCACTTGTTCCCACTGCTTCGTTCGCCTGTCCCTCCTTCAACCCTTTTTGTATTTCATACTATTTCCTTGTCCTTTCTTCTGTCCTTTCCCCATTTCCCCTTCTTTTTCCTCTCCCCCATCGCCTCTGGTAGCCACCCTCCAGCTTTCATCTGTTCTTCTCTCCTTTTCTGGTACGGAGGGTCCCCCCTTTGTCGCAATTCCCTATCCCGCAAACTGGTTCATTGAATTGATTTAATAATAACTGGAAGATGCACTTGGCATCCGCTAGTTTTATACGGTTATACGGTTGTGTGTCTTCAATCTAACTACCACTGAAGGTTGGAACGGTATGTCAAAAGGAAATATTGAATATCAAAAGTAATTTACCGTTTAAAGTTTTAATATAAAATTGTCTGCTATCTCCAATTTCATTTAATTTAGATTGGTTTTTCTTTAGTCTTAGTAATTTTGGTAGTCTTTTCATTTTGTAAGATTGAATTTCCTTTTAATATTAGGATGTTCGTTATAATATGATATGATATAAATGAAAACGGAACTTTCCCACGCAAAGATTCGACACAGTGTATGTATGTTTTAACTATACTATGGAGAGTAGGTGAATCTTTAATTAACTATGCCCTGAAACTGCGAGGTTTAACATTATCAGTTTAATAAATACCCATTTGCGTCTTTCCATTATAACTTTATTGTATTTAAATTATTTGGTACAACCGATTATCAACAACTTCCTTCACCTTCTGTAAAAAACTGTACGCACAGATTTACATGGCAAAAACACAAATAGATGGGCCAGTACAGTTTTTACAATTTCCTCATGTTAATTCCTTGTAAGCAGGTTGATACAGCACCCGGTATGTTTAAAAGCAATCTAGATGTGCGATTCATTTTCCATTTTCGGTAATAATGGAGGCTTCTAGAATTGCAGTTCGATTCATTTTTTCCAGCAGTTTGGGAAATTCGAAAAAATTGTATAAGTATTATTTTTTGCAGTCTATTTAGGAATATTATTATCATTATTGAAAATGCATTTTCCATCCTCTAAACAAAAGAAGTTGTGAATATGTTATTTTGTCCATGTGTATATTTCATCTCCCAACGCGTCCTTTTCAGTTTTAAAATTGAACTTTCCACTATCTAAAAAGGAAAACCCCATTTAAATATTATTTAAGTACCGTATGGAAGTAAATTATGTAAAAACAATCGTGATGCGCATCTCATCCGTTTCCATGCCTCAAAAAATTAGAATTAGTATAAGTGTTATTTTTCGCTCCCTATTCATGGAAACTGCAGCTTAACGTGGGTTTCGAACCACGGGAAGTGTTAATAGTTCTATTACAGAGAAGATTTACTAGGCAGAATGTCATACTGGTTTGCCAGTGACTTGCGAGAGAAAACGGCCATTAACAATTCGATGTACCGGCACCGGGTATTGAACCCCAACCCCCAAACGGCTAACGCGTTGACCTCTAGCCCACGACCGTTATCATTATTTTTTCATAAAGAGTAGTAATTGAGTAAATTTCACAACTTCTTCGTATAATGCTTTACTCTGCAGTATTTGACAGTAAATGTGGTTTATATAGTAAAGTGGAAAATCTTGATATAATATTTGTGTAGGTACTGTAACCAAGAGCCAACTTAGTAAATAAATAAAAAGCAATGTTGTAGGAAAATTTCCCGCCATTTTTACAGCTATTTTAGCTTAAAAATGGTCGTGTTCGCTATAATTCTAAAAGCTAAGGGCTATGACAGAATCTAAGGTTTAAGTCATTTGGGTTAACTGCTGTTGAGTAAAAGGAAGCTAAAAACCTAATTATTAAAAAATTGTAGCGGCACAAGGCTAATTAGGCTCCATAGGGAAAGTACATGCATTTGCAGAATTATTTAATGTCCCTTTTCTCATGTCGAAAATGTTATCAAAACCATTTGCGCCTGCGTTGCTTAAAGGTGAAGGCTTTGGTTTACAATATGGATAATTCGTAAGTAGCTGTTGGAATCCCACAAACTGCATTTTTTATAAAAGTTATATCATTTCCCTAAATCTACCTGTCTTACAATACATTCAATATGTTGGCAAAATTTGAAAATTGCTTGGTTTATATGTAACATGGAAAATTATTAGACTGTGAGATTCTAGCATTGAGGTACGTATAATTGGTATTATAAACCAAAACCTTAACCTAAATTTGGAAACTTAACTCACAATTAGTTCATATAAGTACACACATAATCTCGCATTATTGGAGAAACAACAGGTTAACAGATGTACCTTAAATATATTGGGCTGTAATTCAGAAACGCTATTTATGAATAGTAAACTCAAAAAGTATAGTTGGCAGGTCGCTCATTTACTGGACAAAACGTCGATTATGGCTTGGGTTCGACAATTCACCTCACAATTTCCCAATGTGGGTAGCAACCGTGGGATCTTAATGCTAAAAACCTTCTCTGGAATTTCTGTCGTTCGAATTCGAGGTTAACCTGCAGGTCCCCCGTGTTTCTAACCTAGCGTTGAGGAGAAGCACATGACAAGGGAGAGGCCGGTGCTCAGCACTGGGGCGAAAAGGCTGTTGATTGAGACGGAAATACATGTAGCAACTCACAAATCACTAACGATACAATTGCATAGAAAGAAAAGGCACTCTACATTAAATATAATTTATACTGTCAAATGTTTATATCATCATATTTACACCCCCCCCAAATTTATTGGTGGAGGGGGGGTCAATATATTTTTTGGGGCGAAAAGGCTGTTGATGGAGACGGAAATACATGTAGCAACTCACAAATAACTAATGATACAATTGCATAGAAAGAAAAGGCACTCTACATTAAATATAATTTATACTGTCAAATGTTTATATCATCATATTTACACCCCCCCAAATTTGTTGGTGGAGGGGGGGTCAATATATTTTTTGGGGCGAAAAGGCTGTTGATGGAGACGGAAATACATGTAGCAACTCACAAATCACTAATGATACAATTGCATAGAAAGAAAAGGCACCCTACATTAAATATATTTTATACTCTCAAATTTTTAAATCATCATCATTTACACCCCCGAAATTTGTTGGTGGAGGGGGGGCAATATATTTTTTGGGGCGAAAAGGCTGTTGATTGAGACGGAAATACATGTAGCAACTCACAAATCACTAATGATACAATTGCATAGAAAGAAAAGGCACCCTACATTAAATATATTTTATACTCTCAAATGTTTATATCATCATCATTTACACCCCCCAAAATTTGTTGGTGGAGAGGGGGGGCAATATATTTTTTGGGGCGAAAAGGCTGTTGATTGAGACGGAAATACAAGTAGTAACTCACAAATCACTAATGATACAATTGCATAGAAAGAAAAGGCACCCTATATTAAATATAATTTATACTGTCAAATGTTTATATCATCATCATTTACACCCCCCAAATTTGTTGGTGGAGAGGGGGGCAATATATTTTTGGGGCGAAAAGGCTGTTGATTGAGACGAAAATACAAGTAGTAACTCACAAATCACTAATGATACAATTGCATAGAAAGAAAAGGCACCCTACATTAAATATATGTTATACTGTCAAATGTTTATATCATCATCATTTACACCCCCCAAATTTGTTGGTGGTGAGGGGGGGCAATATATTTTTTGGGGCGAAAAGGCTGTTGATTGAGACGAAAATACATGTAGCAACTCACAAATCACTAATGATACAATTGCATAGAAAGAAAAAAGGCATCTAATGTTTATAGTCGTCCAAATATTTACACCCCCAAATTGTTTGGTTGGGGGGGGGGGGGGCAATATGTTTTTTGGGGCGAAAAGGCTGTTGATTGAGACGAAAATACATGTAGTAACTCACAAATTACTAATGATACAATTGCATAACAAGAAAAGACACCCTACATTAAATATAATTTATACTGTCAAATGTTTATATCATCATCATTTACACCCCCCAAATTTGTTGGTGGAGAGGGGGGGCAATATATTTTTTGGGGCGAAAAGGCTGTTGATTGAGACGGAAATACATGTAGCAACTCACAAATCACTAATGATACAATTGCATAGAAAGAAAAGGCA
>JABXWE010031394.1:0-14195 GCA_014611495.1 Limonius californicus
AACAATTCCTATGAAAATGGTTCGCAATTCCACACCGCATTTAAGTTGATTTAATACAAACAATTAATGGCAATTAATTTGTGCAATTCGTTCTATTACTCATTTAGTATTAAAGCCATCAAAATAGAAATTACACTGCAAAGTGTACTACAGAATTTCCTTTGGGGGCACTGGTATTTATTGTTAACATCTTCGTAATTCCGCTTTTCATAGTACCACGATATCGACTGCGATTTCCCGCGTTAATTTTAATTCAATTATTCGTATTAAATCTGGCTTTAAACTATCAATCAGCTTGTGGAGTTGCAAATCCTATTTCCAGATTATATATTATCGTGATGGTTGAGTGGAGGATCATTCATGTTTTAGCGCGTTGGGGTGCGGGAAAATATTCGGCCGAACTAAATATAAATATCAGGGAATATGTACACAGTGCTGGAACAATTATTGATTGCCGACAAAAATATCCCGCCTAGCTGTAGAAGCAACTAGTTCTGGAAAAGGGTCTAACAATTTAGGGAAAACATCATCAGGTTCGTTTGGGTTTCCGTAGGTTTCGCTATAAATATCTACACTGTTAATCCACAGAAAATCCAAGTAGGTTTAGATCTTACATTCATCAATCATTATGTCAACGTATAATCTGAATATTTTGTATCAAATATGAACACAAAATAAACTCGTCATGCTCAGTTAATGTACAGGTTAACTCCAAATTTACAGAAACACGCAAATAAACATCCTCCCGACAAGTTAATATACATGTTAATTCTACATTTAGGATCACAAACTCACAGATGTTGTCAAAGCCATGCAATATACAGCGTAATACCAAATTTATAGTCACAAAATAAACGTCTTCATGGTTATATATACAGCTGCAGTCCAAATTTATAGTTACACGCAAACGAACGTCTTCCTGTTTGTTATACAGATTAATCCCACTTTTAAAGTGACACACCAGCAACCATCTTTATGGTTAATTAATATACCGATTAATCACATGTTTATATTCACATACAAACGTCTTCACGACTAATTACATATGAATTAATCCCGCTTTCATGGTGATTAAATTGAGGTTAACCCCACATTTATAGTGACACAACGTTGTCATAAATAATTAATATGTAAATTTAATCCCATATGTATAACACACAATATAAGCGTTCCCATAATTAATTAATAAACAAATGTCTTCACAACTAATTAATACATATTAATACATGTAGTGAATTAAAGATTGAGGTTAACCCCCACAGTTATAGTGACACAACGTTCATAAATAATTAAATATGTAAATTAATCCCATATGTATAAACACCCACAATATAAGCGTTCCCATAATTAATTAAGTAAACAATAATTCTTTCATCTAAACTAATTAATGCTGATTATAATGAGCGTTATGGATGTATAGTGGTATCAGACAAAACGTTACTCGTGGCGTAATTAATTATACTTAATTAATCCCACATCTATAGTATTCATAAACTAACCATCATCATAAAACTAATTACATAAAACAGATATCCGTCTCACTCATCTTTTTAGTACCACTACAAAACGTCCTAATCGACTATTTTTTTCAAATTTATCCCACCTTTATAGCAACGTAAAACAAATGTCTCCATAACTAAGTAATACAGATTCATCCCTTATTTATACCATACAAACGAACATCTTCGTAATTAATTAGTCCCACATTTATAGTGACACAAACACAAACGTCCTCACGCTTAATTAATATATAGATTAATCTTAATTTTATGGCCATTCGCAAATTAATCACCCTCATCACTTATATAAATTCATACACACTTACAGTGTAATATTCAACTTAATCCGGCATTTACAGTTACATAAAAAATAAACGTCTTGTTAACTAATTAAGCAACAGATTCATTTCACATTTATAGTAACACACAACGTCCTTATGACTAATTTATTTACAAATTAATCCCACCGTTATAGTAACACAAAAAAAAACGTCTTAATAACATTAATACATAGATTAATCCCATATATAAAGTTACATACAAACAAACGTTCGTATGACTAATTAATATACAGGTCAATCTGATATTTATAGTTACACACACAAGCAAATGTCCTCATGACTATTTAAAGTACAAATTAATCCCACCTCAATAGTAACACAAAACAAACGTTTTTATAGCTAATTAATACACACATTCATTTTATATGTATCATTATATACACGCAAACGTCCTCAATTAAAATACAAATCAATCCCACTTCTATAATACACACAAAACGAACGTCTTCACAACCAATTAATCCCATATTTATAATGACACAAACAAACGTCCTCATGATTCATTAATGTATAGATTATTCCCAATTTTATAGTTATTCAAAACACAATCATTATCATCACTTATTAATGTACAGATTAAAACCACACATGTATAGCCATATACAGAAAAGTCCCGATCACCAACTAATATTCAAATTAAACTGATAATTATAGTTACACACACAAGCAAACGTTCTCTCATGATTATTTAATTTACAGATTAATGGCACCTTTATAGTAACACAAAACAAACGTCTTCATACTAATTAATACACAGATTAGTTTGAAGTTTATAGATACACACTAAAACAAACGTCCTCATGACTATTTAATGTACAACATAAACCCACATTTATAGTAACACAAAACAAACATCTTCATACCAATTAATATACAATTGTACATACATAATTCACAGAAAACAAAAGTCTGCGTGACTAGTTAGGCCCATATTTATATCGATTATTCTCATTTCTATATCATATAACACTCCTCATGACTAACTAATATACAGATTCTTCCCATTTCTGTAGTTATACATAAACAATCCTCATGACTATAATACAAATTCTTCCCATTTCTAGTCCTACACAAAGCAATCCTTCTGATTAACTAATATACAGATTCTTCCCATACACAAAACAACCTTCATGACTAATTAATCTATGGATTCTTCCCATTTATGTAGTCATACAAAAACAATCTTCATGACTGTTATACACATTCTTCCCATTTCTAGGTCACACACAAAACGATCATCATGACTAGTTAATATACAAATTCTTCCCATACCCAAAACAATCCTCATGACTAATTAATCTACAGATTCTTCCCATTTATGTAATCATACACAAAACAATCCTCATGACTGTTATAAACATTCTTCCCATTTCTACAGTCACACCCAAAACAATTCTCATGACTACTTAATATACAGATTCTTCCCATACACAAAATAATTCTCATGACTAATTAATCTACAGATTCTTCCCATTTCTGTAGTCATACATAAAACAATCCTCATGACTGTTATAGAGATTCTTCCCATTTCTATAACCACACACAAAACAATCCTCATGACAACTTAATATACAGGTTCTTCCCATACACAAAGCAATCCTCGTGACTAATTAATCTACAGATTCTTCCCATTTCTGTACTCAGACGCAAAGCAATCCTCATCTGTTATGCAGATTCTTCCCATTTCTACAGTCACACACAAAACAATCCTCATGACTACTTAATATACAGGTTTTTTCCCATACACAAAGCAACCCTCATGACTAATTAATCTACAGATTCTTCCCATTTTTGTAGTCATACATAATACAATCCTCATGACTACATAATATACAGATTCTTTCCATACACAAAACAACCCTCAAGACTAATTAACCTACAGATTAATCGTAAATTACATTACAATGGCCGTTTAGGAGTTTGGTGACAACCACTGATTTTCTGTTTATTTGGAGCATATGGTATTCCCTTTGATTTAGAAAGTTGACGTTTGTTGACGAAATAAAGTTTGTTTATGTTATAGAATGAAAGAAATAGATCAGCTAACGGGTTTGGGAGCCTAATTAAACAAAACCTGTTCAAAAACGTTTTGTTGCTGAATAACGTAACCTATTTATAATTCATATGATAATCTCATAAATCCTTGGAAACACATGTAGGAGAAGGGTGTGTTGAACAGACAGCAGCTCCTGCCAATTCTATTATTTTTACGATAACAATTAACAAATCTAATTCTACATGATTTACAATAGCGACTGGAATAATAAAAACATGCAGCTGCAAATAAGCAAACTCTCCTGAAAATCTACATTTAGTATCAGAAAACAATACTGTATAGAGTTGAACATCGACACATGCGCTTATATGCCGTATTAAGAATATACCAATTAGTAAAGTATAATCAACCTACAATAAAATAATTAAAACTGGTTCGTTTAGAATACCAAGCAAGAGTGTTCATTAGTACCGAGAACTACGAAGAAAATTGTTTCCGGTATATTAGCCCTCCAACAAGAATGCATTTATTTTACAGTAAACGGAAATTCCAGTCGTAAAAGCAAGAGATCACTTCATACTAACTCATAAATTATTTTTTCATCGAACCGAAAATTATAATGCACCGCAGATCAAAAAGATTCGTATTTTTTGCTGTCTTCAAATTGATTATAATAAATGCATGATACCCACTTATTGGCATGCAACTGAACACAAATAACGGTAATTTATGATATCAATATTGTGGTCGGCGAAATAAATGTAGAAGTTTCCCTGTCATATATTATTCCTATTTACAACTGTCACGACAGTAAACATCTTCACAGTTTTTTACAATATTATTGGTTTATAAAAATTTAATCTGCCGCATAAATTTCCTGTTAAAACAGAATGTGACGAATGTCGTCTTCCAAACATACAACAGCAAGAATCCTAACCTCAAAATTGAATAACTTATACTATAACCGCTGCTAGAAATAAACGGACACCATTGTATTAAACATAATAAAATGGGCTCGAAATATAAGTAAATGAACATAGGTAAAGTTAGTTATATCAGTCAATATCACAAACAAAATAATCAAAGGTGCATGAACAACCACATCCCGTTATTTTCATGATTTGGTTTCGTAATGCATTCGAAATCTGCATTTGTTATAACTATTTAAGCAAGAGTTAATATATGCTAGTTTTGCAAATGGCACGAATCTGCATAGCTTTTATATCAGAATGATATCCTGGAAGTACTTTCCACTCTATTCAAAATTTACCTATGAACACGAATTGAAACGAGGACACAACTTAAAAAATAAGACATAAAGTAAACGGGATCCTAATCTGAACATACGTTGTCAATATACTACATATAATGGGTGTACAAAAAAGAGGGTCAAGTAAGGAGGTCTTCAATTTGATGTACGTAAAGGCATGTCGTAGCTTATTGGCCAGTACACATAACCTCACTTATATAGACCGACAATGCTCGTAACGCAGCACAATTATAAATGAAATTGTATATTGTTATGCATTACGCGACTCTTTATGTTATAATATGAGGTTTTAGGTGCATTTTTCTATTATTTTCCTAGCAACATCCATAGTGTTTGCTGTACCTGTCAGTAGTCTGATTTTTTTTGTTAACTTTGTGTGTCTTAAGGCACGATTTACAGTCAGAGGAGGCATTTGCAAATTCCTCACTACCGTCTTCAAAGTAATTTTATATTGTATACCTTCAAATCCTATCAATGCTGACGCCTTTGCGAAAGAAACGTTCAATTATAAATGTTTTGTGTGCAGTATACGGTTTTATGACAATAAACTCAAGTAGACTGTCAAAATATTCCCATATTGTTTCTAAAAGCAACAGTTTTTGTGTAATTACAGAGAAAAATCACGAATAATTATGAAATCACACGAAATATTAATTATTTCTTGCCAATACAACGGTTGACAGTTAGTTGTCAACCGACGGAGGAATCTGCATATGCGCTGTAAATAAATAACACGCTGTTACATTAAAAAACCTCATCCACGCCCTACTTAATTACTTACTTTAACCTACAACATTAAGCATCTCATCTACTATAAAAATTTACAATCATTCCAACATGTATAATAAAATGTTATATTATTTATACAGTAACAAGACCAAACTTTTAAGGTGCATGGTTTTCTTGTTCCGTTTAAAGGTTAAACTATTTTATGCAAGATAGCGAATAGCAATAATATAAACTTTCATAAAAGCTCACTCCTAATGGGGATATTTTTTCATCATACTGTATATAAATAAAACTATCAAATTACTTTTAATGTGAAAGTAAATTGTAATGTTTGGGAAGCTTGGAGTCATTCTAATTGACATTTTTGGGCAATTTTATAATATATATTCTCGTTATTCTTAATCCACCATAATAACTGGTTTGTGTTACCTCCTCAATTACACCTTGATGGAATTAGAAAACCTAATTAATTAACTGTACAACTGGGATTCACCTTAATTGGTGTTTTAGGGCAATATTACGAAAGATTTTTTTTCTAACACTCATAACCGAACGTAACAAGTTGTTTTGTGTTACTTCCTTAATTAAGCCTTGATGGAATTAAAAAATCTAATTAATTAACATTAAATATCAAATTAAATTCTTCTGTATAACTGAGATTCACCTTAATTGGTGCTTTAGGACAATCTTATCAAAAAAAAAATTACTAACGCTCATAACCCAACATATCAAGTTGTTTTGTGTTACTTCCTTAATTAAGCCTTGATGGAATTAGAAAACCTAACTAATTATTGGTAAATCTTTAATAAAATGTTTTGGTACCATTCGGATTCATCTTAATTGGCGTTTTAAGGCAATATTATGAAAGATCAGTTTGCTAACACTCATAACCTAACATAACAAGTTGTTTCGTGACATCTCCTCAATTATTCATTGATAGAATTAGAAAACCTACCTAATTATTGGTAAATATCTAATTAAATTCTCTGGTACCATTCGGATTCACCTTAATTGGCGTTTTAAAGCAATATTATGAAAGATCAGTTTGCTAACACTTATAACCCAGATAACAAATTAAAATTGCGTTACCTCCTCAACTAAACCTTGTAGGAATTAGAAAACCTAACTAATTATTGGTAAATATCAAATTAAATTCTTTGGTATAATTCGGATTCACGTTAATTGGCGTTTTAGGGCAATATTATGAAAGATCAGTTTGCTAACACTTATAACCCAGATAACAAGTTGTTTTGTGTTACCTCCTCAACTACACCTTGTTGGAATTAGAAAACCTAACTAATTATTGGTAAATATCAAATTAAGTTCTTTGGTACAATTCGGATTCACGTTATTTGGCGTTGTAGGACAATATTGTGAAAGATCAGTTTGCTAACACTCATAACCCAACATAACAAGTTGTTTCGTGTCACCTCCTTAATTATTCCTTGACGGAATTAGGAAACCGAACTAATTATTGGTAAATATCTAATTAAATTCTTTGGTACCATTCGGATTCACGTCAATTGGCGTTTTAGGACAATATTGTGAAAGATCAGTTTGCTACCACTCATAACCCAACATAAGAAGTTGTTTCGTGTCATCTCCTCAATTATTTCTTGATGGAATTAAAAAAACCTAACTAATTATTGGTAAATATCAAATTAAATTCTTTGGTACCATTCGGATTCACCTTAATTGGCGTTTTAGGGCAATATTATGAAAGATCAGTTTGCTAACACTTATAACCCAGATAACAAGTTGTTTTGTGTTACCTCCTCAACTAAACCTTGTTGGAATTAGAAAACCTAACTAATTATTGGTAAATATCAAATTAAATTCTCTGGTATAATTCGGATTCACGTTAATTGGCGTTTTAGGGCAATATTATGAAAGATCAGTTTGCTAACACTTATAACCCAGATAACAAGTTGTTTTGTGTTACCTCCTCAACTACACCTTGTTGGAATTAGAAAACCTAACTAATTATTGGTAAATATCAAATTAAGTTCTTTGGTACAATTCGGATTCACGTTATTTGGCGTTGTAGGACAATATTGTGAAAGATCAGTTTGCTACCACTCATAACCCAACATAACAAGTTGTTTCGTGTCACCTCCTTAATTATTCCTTGACGGAATTAGGAAACCGAACTAATTATTGGTAAATATCTAATTAAATTCTTTGGTACCATTCGGATTCAAGTCAATTGGCGTTTTAGGACAATATTGTGAAAGATCAGTTTGCTACCACTCATAACCCAACATAAGAAGTTGTTTCGTGTCATCTCCTCAATTATTTCTTGATGGAATTAAAAAAACCTAACTAATTATTGGTAAATATCAAATTAAATTCTTTGGTACCATTCGGATTCACCTTAATTGGCGTTTTAAGGCAATATTATGAAAGATCAGTTTGCTGACACTCATAACCCAACATAACAAGTTGTTTCCTGTCACCTCCTTAATTATTCCTTGATGGAATTAGGAAACCGAACTAATTATTGGTAAATATCTAATTAAATTCTTTGGTACCATTCGGATTCACCTTAGTTGGCGTTTTAAGGCAATATTATGAAATTTTTTTTCCCAACACTCATAACCCAACATAACAAGTTGTTCTGCATTACCTCTTTAATTAAACCTTGACGGAATTAAAAAAACTTAACTAATTATTGGTAAATATCAAATTAAATTCTTTTGTACAATTCGGATTCACGTTAATTGGCGTTTTAGGACAATATTGTGAAAGATCAGTTTGCTACCACTCATAACCAAACATAAGAAGTTGTTTCATGTCACCTCCTCAATTATTCCTTGATGGAATTAGGAAACCGAACTAATTATTGGTAAATATCTAATTAAATTCTTTGGTACCATTAGGATTCACCTTAACTGGCGGTTTAAGGCAATATTATGAAAGTTTTTGTCCCAACACTCATAACCCAACATAACAAGTTGTTTTGTGTTATCTCATCAATTAAACATTAATGGAATTAATAAACCTAACTAATTATTGGTAAATATCAAATTACAGTTTTTGATGCAGTTTGGATTTACCTTAACCGACATTTTACGGCAATATTACAAAAGTTCTTTTTCCTAACACTCATAAATCAACATAACAAGTTGTTTTGTGTTATCTCCTCAATTAAACCTTGATGGGATTAGAAAACCTACCTAATTATTGGTAAATATCTAATTAAATTCTTTGGTACAATTTGGATTCACCTAAATTGGCGTTTTGGGCAATATTACGAAAGATCTTTTTCCTAGCACTCATAACTTAACATAACAAATTGTTTTGTGTTACCTTTTCAATTAGGCGAAAATAAAACTGTTGGGCGAGGGCGAATAAGTATTAATACATAAACATATTAATTAATTGGGTCTCCTAAAGTTTTCACTTTCTGTTTCGGACAATCTAAGTAAAACAGCATATAAAAAAAAGTAATTCATCAACAATAGCTCTATTCTTTCGTAAACAAAGAATTTAACTTTCACAGTGGCAATGTTTTACAAATTGACAGAACGCAAGAGAAACACACAACGGCGAAAGCGTCGATTACTATGAACGATCTAACTATACTACTCGAATCGAAAATATTCGCCGGCTCGATACCTAAATATTTAATGCCAATCGATGGAATTCAGATCCAGACAGCTCGGGCCACTGCTTGTAAACAATGCAGGGCGCCCTTTAAACAGCCCTTTAAATAGACCTTTAAAAATGGGTGAAGGTGTCGCGTTGCGGCAGGGCACTCGCATCCCCAAACACATTTCTAAGGGCTCGGGAATCCGACCGAAAAAGAATTTAGGAGGAAAATCAAATATGACCATGACTTTCTCGGCGGAATTTATGAGGTCAATTTCATCAAGCGTCCCAGTGAAATACTTACAAAAGCGCCGCTTGAAAATTCCATTCAAAAAAGGCACAAACGCGGGAATTTTCATTCATTAATTAGGGCCAATTTGAATTTTATACAAGGAGAAAATAAAATGTTGGTTAAGGAGAGAGGGGAGTACTTTTAGGATTTTTAAATAATTTGTGATGTTGTTCGGTTGTTTTATGTGTAGATGTTGAATAACATTTTTATGTGGAGAAGTGGAACAAATTGTTTTGTTTTAAAACAAGCCATGGAAGAAGTTGATCAAAACAAATGGAAATTGTGGAAGTAGGTAATGGTGGAAGCAACAACATATCAAACAGGTTTTACTTATCAACGGTAAAAAAAAGTAACAGCGCCCAACGAAATTCAAGTTCACTTGCGCTCTAAAGATAGCCACACACATTCATGCATACATACAGTTGTAGACCGCATAGCCACATGACCGAGTTGATAAGAAACAATTCGGAGCGGCGACCTACAAAAATTCTGTTGGGTGAAACTTACTTTCCAAGCTCGAAGGATTAATCCATTGGTACATGAAAGCAGGCAGGGTTCACTTATTAAAAACGTCACATATGCGCACTGTTATTCACCCTCAGTACATAAATATGTGTATATGTAAATAAAATCGTACGGCTGGAACACACCACACGTCTTTACCACATTCGCTAGCACGACCGACTAACTTCTTGCGCATGAACGTTGCGTTCTACGTAGCGAATAATGGTGGACGCTCATGCGCCATACAACCGCGGACCGCGAATACAAAATGTCAACACAGTGACCATTATTTTAATCTACTCGATGCACGGTTATCTCTGGATTGTTGATCAACAAAGATTGTGGTGCACGTGCTTCTAATGCATTTGTACAACCGCACACTGTTTATTTGTAGGCTGCCTTTAATGACTTGTCCTCCTTGGATTATTCGCAAACAAACGCGTAGATAAAAGCTCGTTTTCATTCAAACGAGAGTCCATTTCACGCTACTTGATACCCCCTTTTCAGCAGCTCAAAACAACCCCAAGATAAACAACTTTAAAGAAATTGGTGTTTTTGGACTTGGCCTTGTGTTTTCGCATCCTCTCGTTTCTTCATTTGCGATGTTGACTCCTTAATCTTGATTGTGGAGGGGGTAATCCGGGAAATATTCCGAGAAAGTCAACAAGCTTTGAACGGGATTGCATTATAAACATTTTCAAAATAAGGCATTTTATTTTGAGATTGCTTGTATAATATAATAATCAGATTCGAGAAAAATTATATACTTACAATGTTGTGGTATGTAATTAATAGTAAAATTATTAATAACTGATATACAAATTCTTAGATTTGATAATTGCATGATTAACATCAACACTTCTGCAGGGTGACATAATAGTGCGATTTTGTTTCCTAATGTCTTTATTGTAGCAGCTTGGAGAAAACTATATACAAAAGTGGATTGTTTGATTACTGTGAAAAGTTCAAATTATTGCTGACTATACAGGGTGTTTTGTTTTGGTGGGAGAATGGACAACTTCTGTATTTTAAATAGAACATCCTGATAACACGTAATTATATTTTGATTTAAAAAATATATTAATGAATATAGGATTTTATAAAAGTTGAGTTATTTACTGACATTTTACCGCGCTTTTTAGAACAAAAACGAAATTAAACAAAAAACTACAAATAATCAAGCTGTCCTTAAGACAATTGCTAACTGTAAACAAACTAGCATTTTTGTTATGTTATGGAAAATTCAGTTATTCAAGTGCGTGTAATATGAATTTTTCAAAAGATGAAATGGTTTATATGGTATTTATATTGGGGGAGTGCCAAAGAAATTGTTTATTAGCTTCTAGAGTTTACGCTAAACGTTTCCAAGACTAAAGACATCCCAGTCTGTTGGCTTTCAAACGATTACGAATTTCTAAATACAGGCAGTGTTAAATACGAAGGAAGCGTACAATTAATGCAGACAACGAATTTGCTATAATAGCTTCTGCAGTAGAAGATGCCGAACTGCTGCACCAGAGATATAAGCCACCAAACAAAAATAAGCCAGTATTTGGTGTAGAAAATATTGAAAATGTACAAGTATACCATTCCTACCACATTCAAGATCATCAAGAACTGGTTGATGATGATTGTCAAAGTCGGCTAATGTTTTGTGAATGGCCCATCAACAAATAAATGTTCAAACTAATTTCTTTAATTATGTTATTTTCTCCGACGAAGCAACTTTTCATAAACATGGGAATGTGAATCGTCACAATTTCTACTATTATTCGATGGAAAATCATTTGTGAGAGATGGTCCTTAAATGTTTCGGGAGGAACTGTAGGCGCACATGTTGGTCCATAGTTTTTTGAAGGAAACCCGAACGGCCAAATGTACTTACAATTTTTAGAAACCAGTTTCTGGGTTATGTGAATATATTCCGTTAAACAGTATACAGAACTTATGGCTGCAACATGACGGGACCCCTTCACACTATAATTTGGACGTTAGAAATGTTTTAAACGCTGATTGTCCCAATAAATGGTTTGGGAGAGGAGGCCCAGTGGCTTGACCGCCAAGGTCCCCCGACCTAATCAAATTAAATTTCTTTCTGTGGGGGTTTGTAAAAGATAAAGTTTACAGAATTTCCCCTACGACAAGAGAAGATATGCAAATTCAACATGAGTTTTAGAGACATAACACCTGCAATCTTGAGAAGTGTTAACAATTCCTTTATCCATCGATGAAATTTGTGTGTTCAAAAAATGGCCGACATATAGAGCACTTCCTATAATTTTAAAAAGTGGTTCCTAATCGATCTCTGCTCATAATACTAAGTATAGATTCATTAATCAATAGTCCTGAAAAGTTATACCCTGTCTTATCTCACTGTTTATTTCAAACGGTTGTCAGCAGTGTTTAGAAACGCTACTGTTTATTATTATTGGTATTTTAACTGTTCAATGAAACAATATTTTGATGTTAATATACTTTGTATTTGGTTATTTGCATTTAAGCGTTATTTCAAAACGAAAAAAGTGCGTATAAGACCTATGTAGTTTATTGACAGTTAGCAATTGGTTTAAGGTTTGTTGAAATATCTGGGTTCTATTATAACCTCACCTCAGGCATATGTAACAAAGATATTGAGATCAGAATTGCTATGGGGCAAAAGCTACTAGATCACTAAACCGAATAATATGGAAAAACTGAACACATCGAAACAAAATAGAGGATGTTCCACAACATCTCTTCTTTCTTTCTTTTCAGCCTTCTTCAATCTATTTTCGGATGTAGGCCTCCCCAATTTGTTTCCAATCGTTTTTATTTTCTGCCCTTCTTCTCCGCATTAAACCTGCATGTTTCTTTATATCATCGGACCATCTCATTTGGGGCCGTCCTCTTGTTCTTTTCCCCATCCACGGGTGCCATGTTTGAACGATCGTGTTCCATCTGTTGTCTGTCTGCCTCGCATTATGCCCTGCAAATTTCCATTTTAAGGTGGCAACTCTTTCTCTGATGTCTACTACTTTAGATTTATCCCTGATCCAAGTGTTTTCTTTTTCTGTCTTGTAAATTAATGTGTAGCATTTGCCTCTCCATTGCACGTTGCGCTTTTATTAACGTGTCCATATTTTTCTTTGTAAGAACCCATGTCTGTGCTGCATAAGACATAACGGGCATAACGCACTGATCAAACACCCTAGTTTTCAGATATTGAGGAATTGATTTATTCTTTAATATATGACTTAGCCTTCCAAAGGCAGCTCATTCCAGTTTGGTTGTTCTTCTTACTTCGGCTTCTTGATTTTCCTTGTTAAGTTTTATTACTTGACCTAGATATACATATTTTCTACTTGCTCCAGTATCTTTTCGTTCACTTTAATGTCTAGTATGTGATTGGTATTTGTCATCAACTTTGTCTTTGATATGTTTTTTCGTAGACCTACTTTATTTGATGCTTGGTTAAGTTCTTGTATCATGCTTTGTAAATCTTCTTTATTTTCGGCAATAAGTATTAAGTCGTCTGCGTATTTAAGATGGTTGAGATATTCTCCATTTATATTTATGCCGTTTCCCTCCTAATTTAACCGTTTGAACGTCTCTTTCAAGGGTTGATGAAGAGCTTAGGTGAAATCGTGTCTTCCCCTCTAACGCCGCGTTTAATCGGTATGGGATCTATCTCGGCTTGTTGCATTCGAACTGTTATAGATGATTCCTTAAGGCTGATCTAACCCAAGTGCAGATTTCAAATCTGCCCCTTTCTTTTGGCTACAACGCAACCAACATTACAGCTTACTACTATTATTATTATTTCAGGGGTTCAACTGTCTACCTGTTTTCGTACCCTCATTTTGTGACTTCAAAGAACCATAAATCAACGTGGGCAATAAACATATAGTAAACGTGCCTTGTGGTAGATATAATAATGTTTTCAATGTTGAAAATACTTAACCACAATAATGCAAAAATTACCAAGAAATGTAAT
>JABXWE010031395.1:0-11066 GCA_014611495.1 Limonius californicus
AAGTACTGCAGGGGCGGCTTCGGTTTTCGATGGGTGTCCATCTCGTAACTTTCGTAACGTTGTTTTCACCGTGGAGTGCACAGAGCCATCGACAAGTGTCGGATTTAAAGAAACACGCTGGAATTTTATCCCCGGAAATGCAATTTATTGTGAAATTGCCGATCGCCTTTGGCGGATTAATACCGAGCCCATTTCATGTCTCTCTGTTAGTGCCGCTGTTGCGACGAACGCATTGAAGTATTGGCCCTTAACGTTGACTCCATTTGATCCAGTCTTCAGAGGCGTGCCCGCGGATTTTTCTTGCTTCTTAAGAACACAAGAACACCCCAAAATTGTGCCTGCCTCTCTCTCGACTCCATTCTCCGAAAGTCAAGGTAAAAGAACTAGTTTTTGTGTTGTGAAGAAAACCTTTTACACGTTTAACTTTCAAAATTCAAGGGATTGGACCCTTCTTTTATGCGACAACAAGCGACCCTCAATCGTGATTTGTTTTTTTTACTGTTAATTGTAAAAAGTAATTACATATTGTATTATTCTTGTAAACTCGGTCGCCACTGGCCACGTAGATTTGTTTAAAGATTTTAAATGCCGTAAGCCAGGGGTGGCGAGTTCCTCCTTTTGAACGTTCAATATAACAGTTTGTAGTAGTGAACTATATCACCATTTGTTGTCATTTTTTTGTATCGTCATTTATTCTCAGAAGGTTAATTATATGCGTTTTGAAATTTATTACATCTTTTATTGTTGTATATTTGTATTCGTGTGTGCATGAACTTTGTAAGCTTTAGAAACAGAAGGAGGCACAATAAAGGTGAGTCCGATTCCGATTCCCGTTTAAGCTACTGGCTTCTCGGCCTTCCACGAGAACCTGCAATCAGCTGTGATTTGGAAGGTGCCGCCTGTAATTTCGAGATACCCTGTACACAACTAGAACGGTTTCCATGAACCTTCCCTACTCCTCTGAGCTGTAGGGCTTTTTCCACCTATCCTGTTGCGGGTCGACGAAAAAGCTCGTTTGGTCCGTAACATGTTTACTCCTCGGTTTGTTATTTCATGTTTATTAATGTGATCGTATATGCAAATTTTTGAATTTTGATATATATTTTGGATTACTTGTGTTAGGTGCAGGGGTATACCTCTTTCCTGCATTATTTCTCACAGCTGTTTTCGATATATTTTACCCAATGCTTTTGTATAGTTCACAAATATATGTGTTTCTTTCTTGTATTACCTGTGTTTCTCGATTATTTGCTTTGTTAGGAATATATTATCTGTGCACGATCTTTTCTTTCTAAATCCCGTTTGTTCTTGTAAAATCATATTGTCCGCTATAACTTGTAATCTATTTGTGAGGATCTTGGCATATATTTTATACGATATATTTATAAGGCTTATTCCTCGGTAGTTGTCGCATTGATCTCTGTCGCCTTTCTTAAATATTGTTTTTATCATGCCGAATTAAATGCATTAAATGTAAAAACCGAGTATTCTATTAAAAATTTCCATTTAGAAGAATAACTGGAAAATTTTTTCCTAGTACGCAGTTGATGTATAATTGCTATTAGAAGACACTAAGGCTATTCACCTACCTCAGTGAACTAATACAAAAGTTACATTTGCAATACTTATTTTCGTACTACATTAATATGAAAACTAAAATTCGTATGTGTATGCCTTCTAGCTGCTACAATGAATAAGTTCTAAAATAAGCCCTTAAATTTATATATTAACATATGATATTTATCATTAGAAACATGTACAGGTATTTATTACATCACACATGTATTTTACTTAGAAAAAAAGGTGAATTTTAAACCCACCGGTATTTGAACACTACGCGCAAAGGTAAGTCCTCGCCGCTACGATATTAAACAAACGTATGGCGCTTGTCACAAGCAGATACATCAACATATTTATAAATTTCATATTAAAGTAATTATTACATTTGTGATATTTTTGAAATATATATATAGCTTTAGTTGCTATAATAATATGTAAGTGTATGGAACATGCTATTGGGTGTGATAACTGTGCTGGTAACTCTTTTTTTTTTCTTGTTAATAATAGGTTATCAAAAATTAACTACACACTACTTCCGCTTTTTGCTATTTAAATGAAAATTCCACCATTCCTCCATCTGGTGCCTACAAAGAATTACAATTACCTAGGTGCAAAAAAAAATGGGATCTGAATAAACTTACAATTTCAACCTTTTTTTTTTTCTCTTCTTCATCTTATATTAGAATTTCTCCTGTTATTCAAAGGAATATCATTGCCAACTGCCTGCCTATCTTTTCGGTGGCCTTCCCACAGGTTTTCTTTCAACTAGCATACTGTTCTACATATTTTGCCTATTCGATCTTCTACCATTATTTCAACGTGTTGACTCCGTTCCCTTAAACTGTTTAAACAGTTTAATATGTTTTTATGTGAATCCTAACACATACGAAGCTAATTACAATTAATATTTTAATGTTTTACCGCTGCGCTATTAGTTAACGTATATCTCCTGTCGCAGGTGCATACATCAACATATGTATCATTTTCATATCCAGATAATTAATGTACTACCTATAATTTAGTATCACGTACCAAGCGATCCTGAAAAATATTATTTATTGAACTTAAAACTTAGTTTTTAAAATATGTAATTATGAAACTTAATGGATATGGGTATTCTCTTTCTGCTAGTTTTTTTATTAATAATGCGTTTTACTATTTAAACGGGAATTCCACGGCTCCTTCATCAGATGCCTACAAAGAATTACAATTACAACCAAAACATCGGGATCTAAATAATCTTACTGTCAACACCTTCTTCTTCTCTTCTTCATCTTTTATTAGGGATTTCTCCTGTTATTAAACCTTTTCGGTGGTCTTCCCACAGGTCTTCTTCCATCAGGGCGTTTTGTTCTGCATATCGTGGCTATTCGTCTATCATTCTACCCCCGTTTTAAACCAGAATAACATTTTTAATGTGAATTCTAACACATACGAAGCTAATTACAATTAATATTTAAATAGTTTAGCGCTATGCTGTTAGGCAAATGTTTGGCTCTTGCCGCAGGCGGATACATCAATATATTTATCATATTCATATTATGATAATTAATTTACTACTTATCGGCTAGTCACGTACTAAGAGATGCAGTACAATGTTGGTTATTGAGCTTTAAATGCATAAATTTGGTTTTTAAAATACGTAAGTATGTAACATAATATTGGATATTCCCTTTCTGCTGATCCCTGTCGTTTTTTGGTTAATAATGGATTGAACTAATAATATTAGCAGGAGACTTAAATGCAAGAATAGGAAGGAAGGACAATGATAAGGTAGTGGGAAGTTTTGGTGAAGAAGTTACAACCGTAATGGGCAAAGACTAATAGAAGTTTGTGAGCAAAACCACCTTAGAAAGAACAGTGGATTCTTTGAGCATAAAGACATTCATCATAGACTATATTATCACTCACTTGAGACTCTAGGATGTAAAAGTGTTCAGAGGGCTGAATGGGGTAGTGATCATTACTTGATAGAAGCCAAGATACTGTGTCCTCTATACAACAGAAGAAGAGAACCAGAAACATCAAAAGAAGTGAAAAATATAGAAACTACCGAAAAATATAACATCGAAAGCTTCGATAACGAAAGTACCTCTTACTTATATAAACAAAGACTAAACCAGGAGTTAGTGGAAAACGAACAACGTATCCATCCATCTAGCTGCGAAAGAAGCGAAGGACACACGAGGGAAAAGGCACACAACAACAAAAAACAGAGAACATCATTATAGCGGAAGAAGTCCTAATAAAGAAAGCATTTTATTTAAAATGGTTCAACACTAACTCAGATAATGATAAAGAAGCATATAAAGAACACTGAAATAAAGTTAGAAGAATGGTAAGAAAGAAAATAACTGAAAATGGGAACAAAAACGTTAACAACTCGAAAGATATACAAGGAAAGAAATCAGGAGAAGCATGGAGGGTATTAAAAAACCTAAGAAAAAAACTTGTGGATAGATATGATATACTGTATACAACTTATTTCTTCAAGCTAATGGGAAGAATATTATCAAGAATTACTCACGGAATAAAGACAAGAACACCTAGCAACCATAGCAGCATATGCAGAATATTCAGAACTGACGCATATAAATTACAAAATAACTATTACCGAAGAAGAAGTCAGGAGAATAATAAGAACCTTAAAAAATAATAAGGCCCCAGGGCCAGGAAACATACCCGCAGAATTAATAAACCATAACACAAGTAAGCTGTACATGATGCTAGAAGAACTGATGACTAGCTACATAAATGGGCAACCAACTCCACCAGAATTGAAGGAAACATATATCGCTTCGATTGATAAAAAAGGAAGAAATGATAAATGCGAAAACTATACGAGAATATCTGTAACAAGCACCTTTACCAAACTGTATGGGGAATCATAAAAATGAGAATAGAACGAAAATATGAAAATCGGGACCTCGAAGAACAGAGTGGATTTAGAGGGGGGCGATCATGTACTGATAATGTATTTTTCCTGTCACAAATAATACAAAAATAATGGCCACAGGAATGGAGATCCATTTGGTGTTCGTTGACCTTACAAGAGCATATGACAGCGTCCCTTAGATAAAACTTTGCGAGACATTAGAAAACGCGAAAAATTAGCAGTGCATTAATAAGAGCGGTTCAGGAATTGTACCCGAACCAAATATCAAGAATAAAAATTGGACAAAACTTAACAAGTGGATTGAAAGTAACCAAGGGTCTGAGACAGGGATGTGCGATATCCCCTAAAATATACGTTGACCGAGCTCTAAAAATATGGAGAGGAAAATGTAATAGAATGGGACTACCAGTGGAAGATGATACAACACTGTATTCACTACACTTTGCGGACGACCAGGTGATCATAGCACAGGACTACGACATTTCATACATAACCAGGAAACTCCAGAAAGAATACACACGGTGGGGTTTGGACATAAATTTTAAAAAGACACACTGTTTGTCGATAGGGGTGGATACGCTAGGAAGTATATTAGACATGGGCGAACAAATAAGAAATACCATAACTACACTTATTTAGGGGTGAAAATAGACAAAAATGAAGAAGCTATAACAGAAATAATGACGAAAGGATTGCGATACTGAATTCGGTACTATGAAGCAAACATATAATTAAAAACACTAAACATATGATATATACGAGTAACACCATTGTAAAAACAATCACTACTTATGGAGCTGAGGTATGGTAAATTACTAAAAACACAGCAAATAGATTAAGGGCCCTAGAGATAGATTTTTGGAGAAGAGTATCTAAACGCGATAGAATTAGAAACAAACAATTAGAGAAAGAGTGGAAGTAGACAAGTGCATAATACAAGAGATTCAGACGCAACAACTAACCTGGTATGGCCACGTGCAAAGAATGAACGACACACGCCTCCCGAAGAAAACCATGAACTGGATTCCCCCGTACAGAAGAAAAAGAAGGAAGATCTCGACGAAGTTGAACAGAAGTGGTAGATGAAGCATTCGAAGCAAGAAATATAGATCCTGAATACAGGGATCGTGATAGATGGAAGAACGCTTTGGGGACCGAAAGACGGTACAGACGTTAAAACTGGTTAAGAAGAAGAATAATAGATTGTCGGAAATTATTCACTTTCTTAAGCATTGTGCTACTAAAAAAAATCGGAATGTAAATAAACTTACCATTAAAGCATTACATTGTTTAAACAGATTAACATTACTTCATGTGAATTCCAACACATACGAAGCTAATAGGTATAATTAATATTTCAATATTTTACCGTTAAGAAATAATATGTATTATTACATAAAATTGGATGTCTTTCAGTCTTTTTTATGTAAATTATTTTTTTCCTTTTTCTTCGACATCCAATATATCGCTGCTACGGTCAAATTCATGACCCTCTTCTTCTGCATATTTCCGTAATACATTGATATTTTTGTTATTGTCCTATAACCTATTTTTGTGATCTTTTCTCTATTTTCTAGATACTGTTGTGATTATCGAATACATTTTCTGCATGTGTACAAAACTAAACCGATGGCAATTTCGTCAGGATTAACAAAAAGTATAAGAGGTATAGTTTATTTCCAACGCTTTCTAAGTAATCTTTAACAAGCCAACTGTCGACCACCAACTGTTACGTATTTTAATTTTCTGGGCACAAAATATTTATTATTCCTCTTCAAGGAAGGAAGTGTAACTTATCTGTAGCCTTCAGCGATTACACTTGTCTCATTTCAGTATTAAAGGAGTTTCCATGTGCAATTTCTTTCTTAAGACACACAGAATAAATTATTGGACCAGTTGAATATGTCCCTTTCCGTGACATTCAGGAATAATTTTGTCTAGGAAACTCTAACGGTATTTCAAAGAATTGCAGTTGATTGACTAGCGAGTGAACGCATTAAAGGAAACGACTTGGTATAAATATGGAGTGATTTATGTCCTGTTTCCGTTTATGATAAACCATTGCAATGTTTTACTTTACTATGTGCAACTACCTACCTCGAAGGTACAGCAGCCATAATATATTGCGTTTATTAAAAGTAAAGATACAGAAGTCGTTAGAGTCTAAGCCTTGCCGCGATTTTTCACCAGTTAGCCTTCAATGAGCATGTTCTCAGGAGCCGAACAAGAAAAATACCTTTAACAAGTTATTAGGTGTCAGGGCGATCATATCTGATCGGGTACATAATAAACTAGTTGAAGCGCGTCAGGTACAATTATTCACTTACTTTATCTCAGGATGTTATTTACATACCGCCACCGTTTAATTTTTCTTCAGCCCTCATAAATCTTGACCGCCTGGCAACCTGTAATTTTAATTGCCGGCTGGCAGAGGCTGCCTGCGTGTACCAAAGGCAAACTTCATAAGACACACGAGATACCCAAAAATTGCTGTCCTCCAGAATTAAAATTAGGCAATTCATAATTGTGATATAGGAAAGGTCTTTAAACCGGTCAGTGAACTTCCACCGCAGGAAATTAAAGCTAGACGCTCCCCATAGTATTACTGTTATTAAACGAGAATTTCAAATCAAAAACGCGTTAAAAATGTTCGAAATTGTTTATTATGTAATTAGGTGGACGCACGAATGGGTTCGAAATTTATGGATCGCCTTCTACATCTGGTTTTTCTGTTAAGCTAAACTAATTAGATCGAATTGGACTTACTACATCTGAACTGCCACTTTGATATATTACTTTTGCCAAAATTGATAACAGAATTGAAAATCCAAATTGAATAGTGAAACATCCTATAAAATATTACGAATATATGCAGGGTGACATAATAGTGCGATTTTGATTCCTAGTTCTTTATTATAGCAGCTTGGAGGAAACTTTAAATACAAAAGTTGTTTGTTGGATTACTGTGCATAACATAAAATGATTGCTGACTATACAGGATTTTTTGTTTAGTGGGACTATGGACAACTTCTTTATTTTAAATAAAACATTGTATATACGAGGGGTATTTTTAAATAGGGTTCGTTTGAGAATGAGAGGAGGATGACGCGCGATCGCCGCAGTGCGCTTGTGCGTCTGCTCCCAGCATGCTTTGCGCGCGTTTAGACGCCATTTGCAGCCGTATCGTCTCTCTATGTGCTGAGCTGTAGAAGTTTATAATGTTTAAGAAAATTGAGTCGCCCGCCGACTGTGATATACGACCTGTAATTCGATTTTTGAGTGCAAGAAACTTGGCAGCAGCGGAAATTCACCCTCAGATTTGTGAAATTTGCGGTGATAATGCTATGAGTGACAGTAAAGTTCGAAAATGGGTCAGAATGAAACCAGAGTGAAAGTCAAACAGACAATTTCAGCACGAAAGATCATGTCAACTGTCTATTGGGACAGGAAAGGAAATTTGTTAATGGATTTTATGCCAAGAGGCACAACAATCAATTCGGATGCGTATTGCGTGACCTTGAGAAAACTCCGGCGTGCCATACAAAACAAGCGGCGTGGCCTACTGTCTTCCGGTGTGATATTGCTCCATGACGTTGCAAGGCCACATGTTTCTGCACAAACACAAGGTCTAATCAGATTTTTGGATGGGAACAACTGGATCATCCATCTTACAGTCCAGACCTTGTACCCACTGATTTTCACTTGTTTTGGTACTTAAAGGAGTTCCTTGGTGGTCAACAACGACGAAGAAGTGAAAACTGCGGTCATGGATTGGGCTTCTTCACAGGCGGCAGATTTTTTTAACCTCGGAATTCAAAAACTTGTTGAGCGGTATGGCAAATGTTTGAACAAAAATGGAAATTATGTAGAACAGTAGATAAAAGTGTGTAGAATATGGAAAAAAATATATTTTAATGATATTTACAGTATTTTTCTTCTTATTAAAAAACGGACCTTATTTTAAAAATCCCTTCGTATTATTATATTTGTAGATACCTATATTATTTTTTTAATTTTACAACGATATAAGGTTTTAAGAATCTATTGCCAATGGTTTCGGTAATAATTAGCTTATGAAATTTGAAAAAAATGACGGTCTGTTTTAACAGTTAGTATCTAAAGAACGGCATTCAAAATTAATTTGCAATTTACACAGACGCATTTTCATGTAGGTGCCGTACTGTTTAGAATTTAAATATCTTATACATGATGTTCCTAATTTCTAACCACACTGAATAAAATTCAACTCCTAATATCTCATTGTTTTAGTGGAACACCCTGTATATTTTTACATTTTCGAGCTTGTCGTTTAATGACCTGTAAAATTATGTGCGATTTTATATGACTTTCCTTTTTCGTTTTTAAATTAGTTAGAAATTATTAAGAAGCTTATAGGAGAAAACAGCAAAGTTGGTAATAAGATGTAATTTTATTTTGTTTTAAACATTTTTTAATGTATATACGATTTTATAAAACATGAGGTATTTACTGACATTTTAAACTACAAATATTTATATATTCTACCGCACTTTTTAGAACAAAACAGCAACTAAACAGAATAGCAACGAATCATCAGGTTTTCCTTAAAAGAATTGCTAACTGTCAAAAACCTACATACCTTGTAAGGTTTTACATGATTTGCGTTTTTCGTTTTGAAATAGCACTTATATCAAAATAACCAAATATAAATTATATTAACATCAAAATATTTATTTTTTAAACAGTTAGAATACCAGTAATAACAAACAGTAGCATTTCTATACACTGCTGACAACTGTTTGAAATAAACAGTGAGGTAAGACAGGGTATAACATCTCAGCACTAATGATTAATGTACCTATGTACTCGTATACTTAGTATTATGGGCAAATACCCATTAAGAATAACATTTAACATTATAGTAAGTGCTGTATATGTCGGCCAGTTTCTTGAATACGCAAATTTTATCGGTGCTTAAAAGAATTACTCACACTGTCTCTAAAAGCATGTTAAATTCGTAGTCGCATATCTTCTGTCGTAGAGGGAAATTCTGTAAACTTTATCTTTCACAAACCCCCACAGAAAGAAATCTATTTTGGTCAGGTCCGGAGACCTTGCCGGTCAAGCCACTGGACCTCCTCTTCCAATCGGTGTCCGTTGAAAATCCCGATACAAAAATCCAGAACCAAAAATCTCGAATCACAAAAATCTCGAATGATAAAAATCTCGAATGACAAAAACCTCGAAAGACAAAATTCCGAAAACAAAAATCTCGAATTGTAAATATTCGTTTCCAATCATAGATATAGGTTTCAGAGAAAGAATTGTAGGGATTGCATCTTCTACACTTTTACATGGCGTAAAAATGGCTGCAAAATTGTGTTACGTGATATGCTGACACCAACAGTGTAGATTTTTTAAGAGGATTTGCCCACAATTTAAACTTAGATGTGTTTTTTCACAGCGCATGTCCAATGTATACATTTATAATTAAATAGAATAAAAATAAAATAGAAACTTTTAATTAAAAATTAAATAGAATCATATCAGAGATATTAAATCGCCGCAAACGCGGAAATGTAGATGGCGTTGCATATTGTTGACCTTTTAGGCGCTATTCTGACGTGAATCACGCTGTATAATACGTATACAACATAATAACTACAAAATCTGGATTATTCGAGATGTTTATCATTCGAGATATTAGTTTTAGGGATTTTTTCTTTCGCGATTTTTGTCAATCGAGATTTTTGTCATTCGAGATTTTTGTTTTCGGGATTTTGTGTTTCGAGATTTTTGATTCGGGAATTTTGTTTCGGGATTTTCACCTAGAACCCCTCCCCCATTCCACTTATTGGGAAATTCAGCGTTTAAAACGCTACCAATGGTCTAATTCTAGTGTGAAGGGGCTCCGTCATGTTACAGTCATAAGTTCTCTATAATGTTTAATGGAATATTTTTCTAATAAATCCCAAAAACGGTGTTCTAGAAATTGTAAATGCATTTAACCATCAAAAAAGTATGGACTGACGACACGTTCGCCTACAATTCCTCCCCAAACATTTAAACACCGTCAGCGTTGATTATCCACTTCTCTTACAAATGACGGATGTCATGATCAAGCAGTTTTGATGAAGTTAAATGTGGTAGAGATGGTACCTGTACTTTTTCAATATTTTCCACATAGAATACTGGCTTACGCCTGTTTAGTGTCTTATATCTCTAGTGGTACAGTTCGGATTTTCTATTACATAAGCTATTATAGCAAATTCGTTGCCTTCATCAGTTGTACGCTTTCTTCGTGGAGTACTGTCGAATTTAACACTGCCTGTATTAAGAAGTCTTTAATCGTAATGGATGAAAGCCAACACACTGGGATATCTTCGGTCTGGGAAACGTTCAGCGTAACTTCTGGAAGCTAAAAACAATTTCTTTGCACTCCCCCAATACAAATACCATATCAACCATTTCAACTTTTGAAAAATTCATATTACACGCACTTGCATAACTGAATTTTTAACTTCTTCATCTTTGTCAGTACCTCTTTTACTCGAAGGTGTCGAGGTTGTTTCTAATTTGCCTTACAAAATGCTTTCCATTCCTTTCTGTTTTTTGTTTGAATTCTGGCCTG
>JABXWE010031397.1:0-33405 GCA_014611495.1 Limonius californicus
ATTATAGGCCTCCTTAACGTACTGTTTTTAAGCTAAAATAGTGCGCTTAGAACGGCTTTATAAAACCGAAATAGAAAAAAGTATTATTTACATATCGAGTATCTTAACATTTCTAAAATACCTTCGACATGTAATTCTTTGCCCGTTTCTGTTGGATATTCCATTACAGTGAAGACCAGGTTGAGAGTACAGTACGGGCTCCTATGGAATACAATATTGCTATTTTTCCCCAGAAAGTTGTTCTTAACTAAGCAGCCGTCAATCCTAATAAATCCTTCTTTTGTATTGCACACAGTTTATCTTCTAAAATCTTGCCTGATCTTACCTGTTAAGTCCCATAAGGATAGTATTGCCATATCTTACCCGTACTGTACTCTCACCCTGGAATTCACTATAGGATGAAGGAAGGTGTTGGTAATAAATAATTGCAAATTTCAAAATATTTATTATTGTTCTTAAAAAGCTGAAGAGAATATCACTCGTATTTAGCCCATTTATCATTTCGTTAACGTCGTGAACATGGAGAATTTAAATATGGCGATAGAAATTACGGAAACATTAAAAGAGAAACCATTAACAATATTGAATGGCTTCCGATATTGTATCAAAAGAAAGGACGGCGTTGTAACTTGGTTGCGCGCAAAAGTAGGTAGGAAGATGTGGATTTGTCGCCAATGTCTAAGATTTACAAAGAAGAAGTAGACGGTTCATTTAATTGAGATTTCAAGCTTGTGGCTGAGATTCCTACATTTTCTTCGGTAAAAGCAACTTTAAATAAAATACGGAACAACGCAGGAGGCGTGATACAAAACCATGCAACTGCTGGATGTTCATTTTCCCGAAGACATTGAAAATGGGAGATGGGTCAACTTTTCTATTCGCCGATGCCGGGGAAGAAGACAGAACTTTATGTTTTTGCAAGTCAAAATGGTGAAGAGGCGTTTTCACGGGACAGACCTTTTTTGTGGATGGAACATTTAGAAGTTCCAGCAAGCATGAAAGAAAAAATGAAAGTACCAACAAAAACACATAAGATGAGCTACAAGGATGGGTGCAAATGAGACCGTAAATCTCGTTGATATTTTTCTGGGGCGCAAGTGAGCCGAAAATGGCGGTGGGCGCAAGTGAGCCTATATCTTCCATCCCAGGATTGATTAATTAGTAATCTAAACTTTCGAATTATGGTTTCATCATCCAACTGTACAGCAATAACAGAGACTGTGATATCAAAAAAGTAAAGTGTTGACTAACTAAATATCTCAGGACAATGATTTTGCAAACCCTTTGAAGAGCTACAATTTGGAGGGGACTGTCATAAACCTGCATCAATCATGTAACACTATAACTGGTAAAAATATCAAAGAAAGTTGGACTACTAAAGGATAATGGCAGGAAGAAGATGAAATTCGTTTGAATCAGTTGAAACAGTGGGAATTTGAATCAGTGAATACTAATGTAAATCCCATTACGCAGATGTTGAATTATATTGATCAACAAGTTAGTGCTGAGGAAGTTTTTAATTGGGCAACTGGACACAGTGAAGAGACAGATCAAGATTGAAATACAGATACTTCAAAAGTTAACGATAATGAAATGAATACTATCGATTCCGAATGTAAGTTTGTAGAAGAATCTTGTGATAAAATCATGTCGCAAATATATGCTGTTCTGTCAATTTCTAAATGCTTTCAATGGACAGAAGTATATAGCATTCTCATCCAAGATGTTGTTTTATTAAGAAGATTGAAAGAAAAACCCAGTATACATGTTTTCAAAAACACAAAACATTAAAAAATTAGTTATTATAGTAGACAAATCATTCTGTATAAATATTATTAGTTTATAAAAATAATTAGAATTCATTGCAAATATCTTTCTTGCTTTATTGGTATAGTTTTTTAAATGTCTCTATAATCCGTAATATTCGCAAATCCGGACAGCTGGTAAATTTTATCTGTCCGTATTCGTCAGGTTTTACTGTATTTTTATAATAATAAAATTAAATCGAAAAGTTAGTGTAACTGTAATTATGTTTCAACTCGGTTATAGCGAGACTTTTGGAACGATCATTATTTAGTCTTTATACAGTGCGCGTTAAAAGTATGGAACATACCAAACAAAACTAAAACAAATTACTTTTTGTAAAAATCCTGACACACGTCGATTTTCATTTTTAAAGGTTTGTATGTGAAAATCATTTTCCGACATTCATTTGTTCTTAAGTGATGACGACATCATTTAATTAATTTTTTAAAAGGCAACGCCATTTTTTCCTACTTATTTTGACAGATCTACTCACCATTTAAACGGTGATATAAAATAATCGGTATAACATTTTTTTTAAGAAAAATACACATAATATTCGAACTTTCAGAATTTATTTATAATGGGTGTAAGATCATTATGAAAAAATTACTTCCAGGAAATGTTCAAATTGTCCACCATTAATCAGTTGGCATGAGCAACACGTGTGTAAACGCTTTGTATCGCACGCTCAATTATTTTCGATCGGACACTTTCCATTTCTAAACGAATTTGAGGCTTTATATCATCTAACTGCTTTGGCCTCCTAATGTAAACTCGATTTCACATGATACCACAGAAAGTAATATAGCGGCGTTAAGTCAGCTGATCCCGCAGGCTACTCAAATTGTCCTCGCAGCCCTAACCATCTATCAGGGAACATGTCGTCAAAAAACTGACGGATGTGTACACAAAAATGAAGAAGAACCATCCATCTTGTTGAACCGTAATGCTTGGGTGGGGCATATTAGGATCTTCATTGTATGGAAAAAGAATTGCTAGAATGGAAACTAACTGAAAACGCAGAAAATCTAAATGTAAACACATTTGGTGCGGTATTTTTATTAAAAATAAATTCTGAATTTCTTGAACATTGAGTGAATTTTTCTCAAAAAATTTTATGTGCGGTACCAATTATTTTATATCACCATTTAACTGGTGAGAAGATCTATCAAAATAAGGAGGACAAAATGGGGTTACCATCAGTGGTGGCTTGTACTAAAGGGCACAAAGGCACGTGCCCACCCAACCACCAAGATAAACACAGAAAGAAATTCGCATGTAATTCAGTGCATTATTTTAATTTCATTATTTTAACGATGGTATCAAATTTTCCTTCCGCACCAAAGGCGCAGCTAACACGCTCAAAACTATGGTCCGGGGAAGGCTCTGATTTGTACCTATTTAGAGGATGATTCGGTTGCCTATCGGTTATCTTCGCTATACGCGATATACCAGGCGAATGGGGCACCGAGCACATTGTTCCCGTTTGCAGTCAACGTTTCAATATGCACTTTGGAGCGCTGTTTTCGCGCAATCGCGCGTTTGAATTCGAAGACGAAAGTGACGTTTTTTCAGTGATGGAAGTTAATTGTGTGCAAAAAGATCGACCGAACACATTGGCGGTCCTATCAATAGAAAAGAAGTTCGTCCAGTCTATCCCGGATTTTGACAACAAAGTCATAGACGTCTTTTCCAGCATGAAAAATAGGAGAATGGATTTTATGTACAAAAAATAGGTAAGTTTTTTCTTGTGCCCACCCTCTTTCTTAACTCACGAGCGGCCACTGGTTACCATTTTGAAAAAATAATAGTGGCGTCATCACTTAAGAACAAATGAATATCTGCAAATGATTTTCACATAGAAATGTGCATTTATAAGAAGGAAAATCGATGTGTTTCGGGATTTTTACAAAAATCATATGTTTCAGTTTTATTTGGTATGTTCCACAGTTTTGGCGCGCTGTATATGGTAGTGATATCCAAGAACTTACTAAAACTTCAAATAGCGTGTTTATAAGTACAAATATATTTTCAAACTTGATAAATGTAAATCTTTGAGATTTTCTTTCGTTACTACTAAAATTTAACGGTTTAACAGTTCCTTCCAATTAAAATAAAATCTTAAATGTTAGGGATTATCTAAAGTATGTTAGTGTAACTTTTGGCAGCTCGGTAGTAAACAAGTTAATCTTCTTCTTCTGCTTCTTCTTTGTCATTTCCCTTATACCCTTATTTGACGGGTCCCCGTTCAATTTCTAGTATTCCTCGTTACTTCCCCGATATTCATTTCTCTCTGTTGTGCCATATTCTTGATAGTGTCCGTCCACCTTGTTCTGGTTCTCCCGCTTCCTGTCTTCCCTTCTTCTCTCATTATCATATTTGGGAGTCTCTTTTCTTCCATGCTAACCATGTGCCCATACCACTGTAGTTGTCTTTTTTGGATGATTTCCACTACCAGTTCTATGTTTAGTTCTTCCCTCGTCGTTGCGTTTCTGATTCGTTCTCTTCTAATTTATTGTGTTCAGATCGACGGCCGTAACTACCAGGGATCAGTTAGAGCACTCTGCTCCAGGCACTAGCAAAAAGGGTGTGCCAACTCCATTTTCTTGTATTTGCGGGCACTTTTATCGTTCCCTTCAAAACTGCGCCATACGACAATTCTAGAATATTTGTAATGTAAAAAAGTACATATTGAGGTTTTTTACTATATACCATAGAATGTTTGGAGGGAGGGAGATTGAACAGATCCAGGGCGTCCAATATGAAGTAATCACATCTGATATTTATGTTTTCCTCATCGCTGGTAGTTTATATACTAATTTTCATTATTTTCTTTGTTAATATTCTCATCCCTGCTCTTTGTGTATTATTCTTCCATTTATTGACTGCAAATTGCAATTTCCTAAAGTTTTCCGACATCAACTAGATGTCACCTGCGAATACAAGACACAATCATGTTAATACAAACGTAAATTGTAGCATCTAACCTAAAAAAAAACTTCTAATTTTTCCCTCATTTGGATATGATTTTTAACATATGTCTATAGATAAAGCTTCTTTTTCTTTTATTGCTTTGTCTGTTCGGGGACGTAGCCATCTTCTCTCTTGTTCCCGTTTGTATAGTATCACATACAAAGAGAACCTACAGCGACAACCTCTAACCCAGGGTTGTCTCTAAATAACGCTTGCGAGTGAAATATATTTTAAATAGAATGCTTGATTTGTATTTTTAGTTGTTTATGGCTCGATCAATAACTATAAGCACGAAATACAATACGGTAAACAATGCAAACTTGAACATTTACTTCATAAAGTTCGTTATATCCGAGATCATATTCTATTAACGCTAGACTTAACTGAGTTGAATTGTATATTTATCAGCTGTGTAAAATTAATTTAACTAGTAAATTTGAAAAAAAATATCATTTTTAAATGTAGTTCTATACCAATATTATAACGACAATAAACCGTAAAATAGTCAAACCTACAGAAATCGGATTTTCTTATAAATCTAGAGTAGTTATTGCTACATTTTTTTTAATTTGTTACATTAAACATTAATATAAAATTAATAATTTGGTTGTTCTAAAATTAGTATTATTGTCGAATTTCAAAATTATAATGATTCAAGATATTTAAACAAAATTTTGATGATTTGGCCATCCGAAACGGTTCCTAGTATTCGATAAAAAATAAGCTCATAACAAAAAGAACCACAGATTAAGTCGGTTATAACAAACAAATTATATATCTACTTAACAAAGTGAATAAATACATAGATATGTAGATGTACTTAAAAAATTATCAAATGTTAGTGCTTTAAATGTAAAATCTCTGAGATATCTTAAAATATATTCTAGACATAAACTTTAAAACATCGTCACTAGTTTAGCCGAAAGCGCCCTATCAATAGTTTCAGTTCCAATTTAGGGATACTTCCAGATAGTTAACCCCCATGTAGTGATTTTTTCTATGTATGATTTTCTTGCGATGATCTTGACCTTCAGAATCAATTACATGTAAAAATACCTTTATATTTTGATGTAAAGCCTCCATATTGTGATGTTTTTCTTTCAAACTTTTACGATATTACTCAGGTATACAGGTAAAATGTTGAACGGACTAAGAAATACTATCTCAGAATTTGTGTTTTTCCAAGAATCTTATATCTTTTTAATTAAACATAAATTTAAGTTTGTAAGCCGATTATGAAATGTTCACAAATTTTATGGAGGTTGTACCTTTGTACAAATAATGGACACGATTCTTGTGATACAACAGGATAATCTTTGGTTTTCACATATCTTAATGTGAAATTCATCTACCTTTGTACATGTATTTGTTAGTTGCTATCCTGATGTTGAAGTTAGTGTTCTTTAAAAATTGAAAAACGAAAACGTTTGAGTAACTATTGAAGACAAGTTAAAGGTGTTGGAAGATGTCGATAAGGGTGTCAAACAGGCTGCAAAATTTGGTATTGCTGACGACTATGTGTCGGCAATCGTAAATATCAGCGGAAACGTATTAAAACAGAACGACCAACTTACTTTATCGCTTAAAATGTTGCCGACTATCAAATATATGAGATTAATTTCATATTTCAACATGAATTCTATATAGTGAAGTTTCTATACAGTGTTTTTTTTTGGTACTTTCCAACATCACTCTATGGGAATTTGGCTGTATTTAAAAAGCGTTTGTAGTATCTTTTGCAGTATTAATCAGGTAAATATCGGCACAAATTCAAGAAAATTCCATAAATTAGTCCCTTATTTGAATTAATAATCCTTAATTGTGTCGTTAAGGCAAGAGAGTTTGCATGTCTGTAAATATTGTGTGAGTAATGCAAGCTAGAAATGTTAAAAGTACTTTAAGTTTCCTCTTGCCTCCCGGGCTTATCACTGCTTAATGCTGCCTGCATTTAGTATATAGATTTGCACTGTTTACAATAATGTATTGCCCATGCAATAACGTAAACAATGCAGATCCAAATATTTACTTCGTAATCGCTTGTTAAGTTTAATTGCATTATAAAGAAATAATTGAATTTATTATTTTTATATCTTTTGTTGTTTATTGTTAATTTGTTGTGAATACCAAAATATATTTGACATTCTTCGTTTACAACTATTGGCATGCATCTTGTAATATGGCAATTATTGAGAGTCAATTAAGGCGCACTAATGGTATACATTGCTGTTGGAAAAATAAGTTCCCTTTGGGCATTGGCGATGCGATAATAAATTATAATTGCTCGCATCCCCTTTTAGATATGACGTAGTGTGTAAAGTAATAACTTAAGCTCCAAACCGTCTAATTAATGTTCATGATAAACAAGAATTAACAGGTCAAAGATACTTGTTAAGAGAATAGTGACTGAAGGTTAACATCTTGTCTAAATTTTACGCAAGTATAACATATCACTTTTGTTCTCGGTGTTATATGATGCGAAAGACTACCTACAGAGACTAGGCGAAAATGTTAATGATTTAATCAGAAGAGGAGCTCTGGGCAAAATAAATAATTCATGGGCCAGATTCGAGTAAGGTTTACACACTGATTATTTGGTCCCGGATAAGGGCTTATCCGGAGCGAGAACATTTCAGTAATTTTCCTCCGAAGTACATCTGTACCGAAATTCCTCAGCATGCCTATCAGTGGTTCTGTACTGGAGAGTGGATTCTCCACTTGTCTCGCGTTCCAACAGCATAGCGAGGGCTCTTTAATAAAAAAAATCGGATGTTTGCTGCAAAGAGCGGGATCGCAAAGCAAAGAAGGCGCTTAGTGCTCGTTGGAGCCCGAGACTGGAGGCCCGCGCCCGACTCGTTACCCTCGCCCTCCGAACATTCTACAAGTCGCTATCCTTGTCGCGCCTCGTGGGAAAGGCGCTCCCACTCCACATTCTGCAGACGATATGACAATCAGCTGTTGACCAGATTTCACTAATCATTGTTATTGATAAATAAATTATTCCTACTGGCACTTTTATTGATACATTTTGTTTTTCACGGCTTCGGAGGATAACCGATGATAAGTTACCTACCCTGACATCATTTCAGTTACCAACCAAAATGTCAAATGCAATTAACGTCGATTATCCAAATGTCGGAGCAAATAATGTCACCTGGATAGAACGCCGACAGCAGTAACGATGAAGGTAGATATGTCTAATAAACATCGAATAACATAGAAGTCAATTGTATAATGTCGATTGTCAAAACTTGGAATGCCATTAATATTGAATGAAAAACGACGAATGGAAATTGTATCGATTAGAAAAAATATCGACAGCAATAACATCGAATAGTAATAATTTCGAATGCAAAAATAACGAATATAAAAAATGTCGAATGGAAAATAGTAGAACGCATAAACGTTGAGTACAAAAAATTCTATGGTAAATATTGTCGGCTGAAAAAGACGTTGACGGCAGTAACATCTAAAGTAAATATATTGGATAAAAATATCATCGAATAGGATAAAGTTCGATTGCAAACGCGTCGAGTATAAAAACATGGAACGCCATTAATGGTGAATGCACAAAAGTCGAATTTATATAATGTCAAATGGCTAAAACGTCGATAGTAACTAAGTAGAATAAAATTAACGTCAAATGGAGAAATCGTAGAATGCAGTAACGTCGATATAAAAAACGTGGAACGTAGTAATTGTCTAGTGAAAAAAGTTTTTAAAGAAGAATTTACATATGTCGAATAAGAATAATGTGGATTAGAAAAAACGTAAACTGCAGTAACAACGGAAACAAAAATGCCAATGTAATAATAGTTTAATGCGAAATCGGCGAATGTACATAAAGTCGAATGAAAAACGTCAAATACAATTAACATCGAATCCAGAAACGTCGAATACAATGTCGAAAGGAAAAAAGGTCGAATACTATAAGATCGATAGGAAAAACATGGAATGCAATAACGTTAAATATAAAAAAGTTAAATAATAATAACATTGAATGCATGAATGTTGAGTACAAAAATATCGAATGCAAACAAATTCGATCGAAAAAACGCAACAGCAGTAACGTCAATGGTACATGTGTAGAAAACAAAATAACGATTAATGGAGAAAAGCTCGAATGAAAAAAGATCGAATACAAAAGCTTTGAATACAATATTTCGAATGGGAATAATTTGGGTTGGAGTGAACGTAGGCTACAATATCATTGAACACAAAAACGCCAAAGTAATGTTTAATAGAAAACGACGAATGTAATAATTTCGAATGAAAAAAACGTCGAATGGATATAATGTCAATGTGAAAAACGTCTAAAGTAAATATATCCAATGGAAAAAAGTGGAACACAGTAAATGTCGAATGCAATACCATTAAATATAAAAAATGAAATAATAATAAAATCTAATTAATAAGTCAACTGCAATAGCGTGGAATACATACAGATGGAGTGGAAAACGTCAACTACAATGCTATCTAGTGTTAAAATGTAAAATGTAAAAACGTCGAGTGAAAACGCATCGAATACAAAAGCGTCGAATATAGTATGTGGAATGGGAATAATGTGGGTTGGGGTAAACGTAGACTACAATAACATTGAAAATAAAAACACCAAAGTAATGTCTAATGGAAAAACGGCAAATATAATAATATCGAATGAAAACAAGTCGAATGCATATAATATCGATGTGAAAAACGTTTAAAGTAAGTATGTCCAATGGAAAAAAAATGAAACATAATAAATGTCAAATACAACAACGTTAAATACAAAAAATTAAATAATAATAAAATCTAATGAATAAGTCAACTGCAATAGCGTCGAATACATTCAGATGGAGTGGAAAACGTCAACTGCAATGCTATCTAATGTTAAAGTGTACAATATAAAAACGTCGAATGAAAACAGATCGAATACAAAAGTGTCGAATACAAAAGCGTCGAATGTAGTATGTGGAATGGGAATAATGTAGGTTGGAGTAAACATAGACTACACAATAACATTGAAAGCAAAAACGCCAAAGTAATGTCTAATGGAAAAACGACGGGTGTAATAATACCGATGTGAAAAACGTCTAAAGTAAGTATGTCCAATGGAAAAAAAGTGAAACACAACAAATGTCAAATACAACAACGTTAAATACAAAAAATTAAATAATAATAAAATGTAATGAATACGTCAACTGCAATACCGTCGAATACATACAGATGGAGTGGAAAACGTCAACTGCAATGCTATCTAATGTTAAAATGTACAATATAAAAACGTCGTATGAAAACAGATCGAATACAAAAGTGTCGAATACAAAAGCGTCGAATGTAGTATGTGGAATAGGAATAATGCGGATTGGAGTAAACGTAGACTACAATGACATTGAAAATAAAAACACCAAAGTAATGTCTAATGGAAAAACGACGAATATAATAATATCGAATGAAAAAAAGTCGAATGCATATAATATCGATGTGAACGTCTAAAGTAAGTATGTCCAATGGAAAAAAAAGTGGAACACAACAAATGTCAAATACAACAACGTTAAATACAAAAAATTAAATAATAATAAAATCTAATGAATAAGTCAACTGCAATAGCGTCGAATACATACAGATAGAGTGGAAAACGTCAACTGCAATGCTATCTAATGTTAAAATGTACAATATAAAAACATCGAATGAAAACAGATCCAATACAAAAGTGTCGAATACAAAAGCAACGAATGTAGTATGTGGAATGGGAATAATGTGGGTTGGAGTAAACGTAGACTACAATAACATTGAAAATAAAAACACCAAAGTAATATGTAATGAAATTAGTGGATTGCAATAGCGTCGAATACATACAGATGGAGTGAAAATCGTCAACTGCAATGCTATCTAGTATTAAAATGTAAAGTGCAAATTATGGTGAATGACAAATATTAAATGAACTAGCGTCTAATAAAAAGTATCCAACATAGATATGTAATGATGAATTACATAACGGTCAACAAAAAACGCCGAAATCAAAATTACGACAATATTTTAATCGTTTATTACTTTTTTCGACTATTTTGTATTCGTCATACATTCATTCAACAATTTTATAATCACATTTTTGTCATTCAACATAATTCTCATTCGACAGTTTTGCATTTGGCATTTTTGCCTTTCGACATTTTCATATTCGGCGTTATTGAGTTCGATATTTTTACTATTCTACGTATTTCCTTCGATATTTTTGTATTCGCCTGTTGGATTCCCGACATTATTGCTGGTCATGCTTAACTTCGATACTAACTTTATCATTGCCTCGAATTACAAAAAAGAACATTAGATAAATACCCATAGCAAACAACAATAAGTGTCATTTTTTTTTATTTTGGCGCTACCTGTCAACTTTAAAGTTCATGCTAAATTTCATTTTCATACCTATACCTGGTGTATTTTTAAAGGGGTGGTCTTAGACCATCCTTATACTTGTTGAGTTTTTCAAAATATCAAAAAATGGTACCTATTTAGCTTTCTGAAAGATTATGTCACTAATGTTGTGTATGGAAGTATAAGGTTAGGTTAATAGAGCCAAAATGTACTAATTCAACATTTTAGTGCAATTATTGCCGCAGAAACCACCGATTTAATGAACAAAAATGTAGTACTGCAACCCACCATGCAGAATTTCGCAATCTGGCTTTGGCAACCGTAAAATCTAAAGATTTAAACTTTCTGTAGTATTTCTGTTGTTTGAATTCGACGTTAAATTGTGAGTCTTCTTGTGGATGAGAAGAATGCCGGTAGATCGTAAAGGCTTTTAGCGATAACGATTGTTGAAGTTATCGAGAACATAGTGAATTGATAGGTGCCGCTTCAGAAGTTTGTGCCTGCGCAGCAGTGCGTTTACAGACTTACCTTCATATAAACTTTTTAATGTTTGTAGGTGCTGAATCGACCCACGCAGGATTCATCATTTTTTTAGCAAAAATCGCTCAAAGTAGGGGTCCAACTGTCGATGGTGTAGCAGCATATTGTATGTATCATAAAAATCAAAATTGATGGAAGCGGTAAAAGTCAATTGAAATCTCATGATCAAAAACTCAAAGCCCTGGTTAGAACAAAAATCAAGAAAGTTTTATAATATTCAGCAAACATTCCAATTGAAATTGAATATCTGTAGAAATCTATGGCGATGGGGACGGCTACGATATTGGTTTCAATGTGCGACTTTAATTGTGCGACCAACTGTTATAACTGCATAACTGTTATAATAAATATTATATATACACTAGCCGCTGTAGTTCTATTATACCTACAGTAACACAACATTATTTCTAATAGGCTGTTTAACTTTCCTTTTGCCCTTTTTTCATCCTTAAGCGGGCCTGAACCCGCGATACTTACATCTATGCTAATCGCCAGACTGAGGCTACTAGCAAAACTTTGAAATACTTATGAATCAACCAAATCAATAAACACTATTGCATTTTTCATATTAAGTTGTTACAAATATTTTTACTTTATAGTCCTTGCTCACATAATAACTTCAGCTAAGGAGCGATTTATTTAATTACCACTGAAATTATTGAAAATTTGTATATTCAGTAAGTGTCAAAATGTACTACAACCATTTCTCGTTGATGGTCGCGAATTTAATGTAACTGCTTTAGATTTGAGAGATGAACTATGAAAATGCATTTTGCTGGATTGGTAAGAAGTTTTAAATTATATTGTTGCTAATTCAAGTCTTATATAAATATATGCATTGAATTAATAATTTTATTCACGTTTCATGTACAGTAACCAACGAAACTTATTTTTTTAAATTATTTAAACTCTGTAATGATTGTGAGTTATGTATTATAATATTGTTTTCTTTTCCTTCGATATTATGATGGACATAGCCGGCCTCGGTGGTCTAGTGGTTAGCGCATTTATCTTTAGGTCCAAAGGACGCGGGGTCGAATCTGGCCGAGGTCAGTGAGATTTTTCTAGCGGGGAAAATCTGAAAATGCGCCTTCTGTCGGATAAGAAGTAAAGCCGTAGGTCCCGTGCCACTGCGATGTGTGACACGTTAAAAATCACTACTGGAGTTGGAATTACCCCAGATAAGCAAAATTCTTATTAGGGTGTGCAATAAGCCAATGATGGCTGCAGTGCTTAGAGATGCTTGGAAAACCGCATCCTCGATTTCGCTCTTTCAAATCAATCAATCAATCATGATGCACATGCAAGGGCGTTTCGATAACATTTTTAAGAAATGATATATTTTTTGAATATAAAACTGTCACTTCGGGATAAGATAGAAGTTAGTGGAATTGCAATGTTTATTTCAATCTACGAGGTGTGCCCAATTGAACCCATTTTTGCTTTATAAAAAATGTATTCAACAATTTAATTACAAATAGGTAATTATCGTCACAGTTAAACCACATATCCCATTGTTTTACTAATCGTCGCATACCCGCTCATAGAATTCTTGTGGCTGCTGATTGAAGAAGTTTTCCGCAGCTATCTGTACTTCTGCGTCAGACACAAAATGCCGACCTTTTAACGCCTTTTTCAGTGCTCTACAAACATGGAAATCGCAAGGCGATAGATCCGGGCTATAAGGTGGATGCTCTAAAACCCTCCATTTCTTTCGTTGAAGATTTTCTTTTACCACATTAGCAACATAAGGCCTAACATTGTCGTGCAGCAAAATGAACCCACGCGTAAGTTTTCCTGAACGTTTCCGTCTTATTGCTTGATGAAGCTAGTTCAAAGTTTTATTGTACAGATTTGCATTGACATTTACTCCAGGTTCCTTAAACTCTATCAACAAGGGTCCTTCATGGTCCAAAAAAAATCACCTTGCCTGCAGAAGGTTGTACTTTGAACTGTTTCCACTGCATCAACGATAACTTACTGAATGGCTCGCAGTAATGGTACCAAATTTCGTCGCCAGCAACTATAGGCAGAAGAAAGTCATCACCATTTTGCATATAGTCTGTGAGGTGTTGCGGAGATAAGTCCATTCGTAAGCATTTTTGTTCATTAGACAAGACACGAGGAATCCATTGCGAACAAAGTTTGCTGTAACCCAGATTACGAACAATACTATAAACAGATTCTACACTCGCACCAATAATTTCTGAAATTTATCTAATTGAAATTCGACGATTTTCTCTAATAAGGCCTTTCACATATGCCACATTGTTTTTTGTTAATGCAGTATACCGTGCACCTGGTCGCGACTCAGCCATAGTCCCCTCTCTTCCATTCTTAAATTTTCGACACCATTCCTTCACAGTTGGGTACGCAATACATGCATTTCCATATACTGCTTGCATTCGCGTATGAATCTGCAATGGCTGCACACCCCCAGTGCATAATTGTAGGAGTGCACGCTGATCAAACTTAGACGGATTTTCAACAACAAACGCCAATTTCAAAACAGAAGTTTTAAAAGTCAGAATCAAATTCAAACACCAGAAACTTATTACCTAATGTGCTGCTTACAAACACTACTAACATTTCAAGGTTACCATGATCAAAGATGAGTTTCAGTTGAACAAGCCTCGTAATATGCTAGTTCAGTATTTAGTATAGGTACATATAGTGTATCCTAATTTTGCTTATGAGAAATTGTTTCAAAGTATATTTTTGTAGTGTTAGGACACCTAATACCGTCCTATCCTTAAAAAACTGCCTAAACCGTTCAAACAAAGGGCACGATTCATAAAAGAATAATTTTCGTAGCAGTTTTTCAATATATTTCAAACTATTTGAAAATTAAATTCCCTAAGCGTTTTGAATTTTATAACCGCACGCAGACCGTTCGCGTGGACTTCATAAATACCTGGGATTCTTCAACCGGTATTTGCATTGAGTTTTATCAGCAAGAATTTGATAATCAAATCCAATTTTTTATACGTTTGCAAGCTTTACATATCCTTAGCGACAGCTTTTGCAATTACTAACCACGCCCTACTAGAAGTCCACTAGTAATAAAAAGATAGTTCAATGCTAAAAAACTTTTTTTAGGTTTGAAACACGGAAGAGTGGAAATGATTTCAGAAATGGACAGAAAAATGTAATTAAGTTAATGAGAATTAAGTATTTATTAAGTAATTTTTGAATGAACTGAAGACTGTTTTGAATTCTTGTTTTAATGTATTTACTCGAATATCTTTTAAATTTGGAAACATGAATAAAATAACCTGCGAAAGCGCCCCAAAGCACGCAATTTCAAGTTGGCGCCTTGTTAAGAGCTTTCCTGGAAACATTTGCGATGGTTTCGGTATCTTCCTCCCCTACTAATTTCGTGGATAATTGTATCCCTGCAAACAAAAGATACCCCGAACGGTTTATTGACTCGTAGACAAACCTTAGTTATTCATCAAAAAGAATGTTTACCGTGAACTCTTCAATGAACAAAAACATTTCAAAGTCAAGATCAATTCTCTTGCAAACGACGGTTGAGAAAGCTTCTAAAAATAGCACCACTATTTAGTTATTCTATATCTACATCTAGACGTTACGTAGCAAATCGAGTTAGCCAATTTAAAAACACAATTAACAAGAGCGCGTACAACAATTACTGAATATTTGAAGCGGGTAATTTGAATATTATTACTATTAGTTGAGAGGTTAAGTGGACGGATGAGTTTCGAGGGCGGCCTGCAATCTGAAGATTCTCCTCATGCGCCAGCATCAGGTACGTCCAGTGTAGGTCAACTGGGAAGGTAATAAGGTGTAGAGAAAACACTTTGGCGGTCTGCCTTTGGTCGTTTATGGGCCAGGTTAACTTTGGTCCTTTCCGGAGGATGCTCCGTGGAAGAGGACTCGAAGATTCAGTTGGGGCACTTCACGCCCGTGTCGTTATGTTTCTTGCCAGCTCTCTGCCTCTTTCTCGTCAAATAAAACTGCTATGGCTTTTTCACTCTTTGCCGTCTTTCGCTCGTTATGAATGAACGACTTCCAGGAATAGTACAGCACCTTCAAAGTTAGTTGTGCCGCGTTTTTATGATGATGATCCCTTAACAATATTGTAGAGCCGACTGGGCATCCCTTGTAAATACTTCTATATAAAGTAAGTGGCCCCTATTTTTTTTTGGCTATATAACATCTAAACAATTTGTCAAAAGGAGAGAGATTTTCCTGAGAATGTTGCTTCCCAAGTTGTTCCGAGGCGCCTTCTCCTGTGCTTGCCAAATGAAAGATTCCTGTTTTGCAAATCACGATATTTAAGTGATCCTGAGTTATGGCATACTTAGTATGACTAATTGCCGTTTTTCTACCATATTTGTATGTTTTGAATGTTCGCGGCGCGACGATGTATTATAAACAACAAGCTTGAGCTACTGCAGGAAACTTTTTGAGGCCCGCTCAAAAAATGACACAAAAGTCTCACGAAAGTTCACCGGGCTGAAAAAAGCGGCGCCATCCAATCTTTAAATTTGATCTAGGGATCAATGTTTCGCCCTTAGTTTAAAATACACATTACCCAGCCAGAACGTGGTATTTCTTAATTAAGCAAACTATTTTAGCAGATAGACCTATCGCACTTCCTCGGTATAAGTACGTAGTTTAATTTTCTGTTGATATCAAGGTTCATTGCTATTTGAAACTATAGGTTCATTGAATTACCAAAAAGATCACTGAAAACCAAGGATAAATTATGTATTTCGAAACAGATTGCGTCAGAAAAAATAACTGTAAAAACTTTAAAATTAATGGTTTTGAAACATTTATTATACGAAATTGTAAACCAGTTGTTTCTATTGTATGTACTGTAACCTCAAAAATATCAATTGTGACGGAAATACGCGTTTATGATCCGATGTATTCAAAGAAGATGTTTTTTGGTATCATTGTTCCCAACAATTTCTGAGATTTTACAGCTCATTTGAACACGAATCCAATGATTTTTTGCTCAACTTTCTACCTTCGAAACTAAGACCGCTATGAATTTTTTCAATTCTGATTTTAACAGCCTTACTCAATAACTGGTAATACAATTGACTTAAAATTTACGTTATTTAATGATTCGTAAACATTAGAAACATAATATGACATTGCTGTCAAGAAACCAATTATAAAAATGGTGAGCAGGCAGAGGTTTGGAAATACCCAAGAAAACAGAGAAATGCTTAAAGAATTTTGATTTTAATCTTGCAACGAGATAGAGGCGTTAGAAACCTTTATAATTATTTTTTACTTATTAACGAGGCACCCCTATGGAAGCGCCTAAGAATTTTGTAAAATTTTGTCTTTAATGCCTCGATACTCAAAAGCTATTGTGAAATAAAGCAGCTCTATAAACGCCTTGTCAGTAAAATATTAACAAAAATATTTTTCGAAAATGTTCGAAAATGTGGATAACATTGTATGACATTATATAAACGTGGAAATGGTTTTTAATTATTGGCAAATCTCGTCTAAAATCTTCATAAATTTATTAAATTTGTAAATGACTTTCACATTTTGTTTTCACAGTATAAATTATGCAAGTTATGCATAGCAATAAAGCTACTTTTACGTACATTAAACTGCAGGAAAAACTTAAAGTTAATATCACTTCCGGTTATATCAGAAGGTATACTATTTTGCTGTAACCACATCCATATCATTTTTGATATGAAGGTTCTGCTTGCTCCTATTTTTTCATTTCCTATACTATGAGAATTGATTGAAATTACAGAAATTGTTATTTTGAGATATTGACAAAACCTAAACATGTGTATATATACGCCATAACTTTAGAGTAGCCGAATGCAAAGATAATTGCTAGGTACTAACAGTTGATTCAAAATCCCAAACGGAAAGAACATACGCTTTCTTTGTATCATTTTGGCAGAAAAACGAATATAGAATTGAGTAAGGAATAACCTAAACATTTTAAATTTATATAGAATGCTTTTCTCCCCTATTCACTAGATATTTATACCCGTTTATTAAAAAATGACAATGGAGAGACCCCTAAACAATGGAAGACCGCGAACATCGTTTTAATATTCAAAAAAGGGAATAAGAGAGATATTAAGGTTTATCGCCCTATATCGTTACTTTCCCACATATATAGACTGTTTACAAAAGTAATAACAAACAGATTGTCAAAAAAACTAGACGAATTTCAACCACCAGAGCAGGCAGGCTGCAGACAAGGCTATAGAACTAAAGACCACATCCATGCAATACGCCAGGTAATGGAAAAATCTCACGAGTACAGCCTAAAGTTGTATATGGTTTTCGTAGACTTTGAGAAAGCCTTTGACAACGTGGAAACGTGGGCTTTGATAAATGCCTTAAAATGATGTAGGATAGATAATAGATATATACAACTATTTAAAGACATATATCAACGCTACAATCACGATAGATACCTTCGAAACATCCAACTTAATACATGTAAAAAGAGGTATCAGGCAGGGAGACATGATATCCCCAAAGCTGTTTACTAACCTACTGGAGGACGTCTTCAAAACCTTAAATTGGGTACATTAGGTTTGAATATAAAAGGGGAATACTTGTCGCACCTAAGGTTTGCGGATGACATAATATTACTAGCCAACAACATGCCTGAGTTAGAAAATCTAACTGTGGAGCTACAACAAGCTGCAGAGAAAATGGGATTAAAGATAAATATAAGCAAAACGAAGATAATGTTAAAACAAAATGATACAACACCAATCGTACTAAACAATGAGACAATAGAAATAGTGGACGAATATATATACTTAGGCCCAAAAATAACCATAAAAGAATGCCCACAAAACAAAGAAATAGCTAGAAGAGCAAAACTTGCACGGGCGGCGTACGGAAAGCTGAAAGATGTGTTCAAATCACCATACCCTCCACACCTGAAGACAAAAGTGCATAATCAGTGCATTTTACCTTTATTCACGTACGCGTCGGAAACCTGGTCCCTGACAGAAACAAATATTGAAACATTGAGAGTTACACAATGAAGAATGGAGAGATCGATGCTGGGAATAAGACTATCAAATAGAAAAACAAACGAATGGAAACGAAACAGGACTAAAGTCGAAGATGTGGTTGCACGAATAGCAAGGTTGAAATGGCAATGGGCTGGGCATCTGATGAGAAGGGAAGACGATCGATGGAGTAAGAAAGTGACCGAATGGAGGCCTAGAACTGGGAAAAGATCACGAGGCAGAACACGCACATGCTGGAGGGATGACATTGAAAAAATCGCAGGGATTCAATGGAAGAGTCGCACAACAGATAGAGAAATATGGAATGAATTAGGGGAGGTGTTTGTCCAAAGATGGGATATTGTGCGCTGATTAATGATGATGATGATTAAAAAATGCCAGTGGCCGTAAATTACAAAATCTTTTGACAACCCTTAGACGGTAGATTTTGAAGAGTACTTAGTTGTTGAGGTTAGAAACCACTGTGAAAATGGTGAGCTTTCATAGTTCTCAAAAACTCTATTGATGGTAGTTTCTGGTGAGATGATAGGATACATATTATACTACAAACGCTTTCTTTTGCATCATCGCAGCTCATCTGTATGGCCTTCTAAAATTTTATGGCGAAACTGCAAGTGCAAGAAAAATATATGTTACAGTAAAATCATATAATTAGTATTTATATACAGTTATTAGTAAGATTATACATATGATAACTTTATCAGTAGAAGTATTAAAAAACAACACAATTGATACGTTTACTAGCAAATATACTGTACTTTATCTAAACCAACATAACCTCAATTTCAAAAACTACCCAATATTTTGCAATATAAAAACGTCACAGGCAAGTAGGTTAAGATATTTTTAGATACTGTTACAGGTATATATCGACTCATATTCTGTTTTAATTATATATAATAAATTATTGAGGACTAGTTATTCTACCGAAGTCGCCCAGATTCGCATTGTGGCGTCTTAGTTGTTGTTGGGGTATTGGACTTTTCACGGGTGGGGCATGCTAGACCCTTGTGCTGAGCTGGAATAAGCTGGGTGGAATGGGAATCATAGAGTTGTCTTGCGTTTGGCAACTCCACGATTCCTTTAATTAAAAAAAGAGAAATATATATATATATATATATATATATATATAAGTGTATACACTTACTAAACATGCTCATTTTTATTCTCTACTTTTTCTAAAACCTTACGTAATCGTTTACATTTACTGATAAGTATATATATTATATATGCTACGGATAAAGTTAGATTAACGGCTAAACCTAGGATTAGCCGGGTAAACTGCGTTCTACCCACGAGACATGGGTAAAGTCCGAATTACCCGGGTAAACCGCGTTCTACCCGCTGTCGCTTGGTTAGGTAAGGTTAGGTTAGGTTAGGTTAGGTTAGGTTAGGTTAGGTTAGGTTACGTTAGGTTACGTTAGGTTACGTTACGTTAGGTTACGTTAGGTTAGGTTAGGTTAGGTTAGGTTAGGTTAGGTTGGGTTAGGTTAGGTTACGTTAGGTTACGTTAGGTTACGTTAGGTTAGGTTAGGTTAGGTTCGGACTTTACCCATGTCTCGTGGGTATTACGCAGTTTACCCGGGTAATCCTAGGTTTACCCGTTAATCTAACTTCACCCGTAACATATATAAATCGGGGAGGCCTTTGTCCAAGAATGAACAAATGAAAACCAAGAGAAGAAGTAGAAGATATACAATTACTGCATTTTACCCTTTTACTGTTACATATACATATAAAGAATAAAGTTTCATTATTTTATATCATTAAATAGGAAAAATATATAGTGAAAGTCGGATATGATGACGTTGAAGACACTAGACTCATAAATTGTTAGATGTGAAAAACTACCGTGTATTCTAAGTTTAAATATGGCTTGTAAGCCGCAACAATTGACGCACCGTGTATTAGTCCGAAATTTGTAATTCCACGTTCCAAGCTCGAGAGAAAAGGAACTGCTTATTTCACTATTTATTCTGACTTGATGATTCGAAAACTGAGTAAGTTTTACAATCGAATATATTAATTAAGTAGTTTAAAAGCATCAAAAGATTGTTTAACTCGAATTTAGTAAATCATCTGTCATTCTAGCTTAGAATTTGTTGGCTAGCTAAATTATACTTACATTATAGCATTAAATAAGAAAAATATCGTGAAAGGAGGGTATGACGACCGTGAATATCCTAGAGCTTCTTATAAATTGTTAAATTTGGAAAGTTACGGAGTATTCTAAACACTGCTTTTAATTACTGATTGTAAGTCGCAACTGTTGACGTACCCTGTATTAGTCTGAAATTTTGAATTACAGGTTCAAAGTGCGAGAGAAAAGAAACTGCTTACTTCACCATCGGTTAGACTTGATGCGAAAATGATATGTATAAATTTTACAATAGAATATATTAATTAACTAGTTTCAAAGCATCAAAAGATTATTTAAGTCGGGGATATTAAATCATTTGTCATTCTAGCTATGAATTTGTTGACCAGCTAAATTGTATTGATTATTTTATAGACAAAGCCTATTCAATCAGAGGACGAAAAAATGTGCAAAAAATCTTGATCTCACTTGTAGGTTCAAGTTTTTTTTTGCCAATTAGCTAATCTGGTTATTATGTAAAGTTAATGGGTTTTCTTACGCAAAAGTAATAAAAGCCGGCTTAACAATGTTCTTGAAATTAAAGCTTTAGTTATTTCCTTCTGATACAACGCATTCAATGACTTGTTAAAAATATTTTAAATTGCGAGCTGGCAAAGGACAGACTTTGAAGATGCAACCCATAAATTTAGCTTCGCGAGTGTAAAAGTTTCTGTTATCAACAATGCAGTACTAAAGTGAAAAAAATTGACAGGAAGAGCTTTTAGTTTTTAACGCCCATGCAGAATTAAATCATGTATTTAAAACCTACACCATAAATAACGCCGACGCACACTTAGATCTGCGTGTACACCTGAATTTTTTCTGGATTCGTTGAGATCACAAACTATTTCAAGTCCACCGAAATATTTACATATAAAGTATTATGAACCCGGTCGGTATAAGCCCAAAGGTAGCCCCAACTTTGGAGGAAGACAATGGAAAATCGTGTAAAACACCGATGAAGGCCAAAACCTGCTGAATCCGGGTCCGAGCGCCTCAGTCAATTGTAGAGGTATATTGAAGTGAGTCCATTGAATCTCTTGTTCTAAATTGTGTTACATATCGCACATCTTATGTCGTAAGATCCACCCACCAATTAAAAGAGCAGACTTGTGGGAATAAGACCCCGAGCGCCTCTGCATCGTCAATATCAACGGCCAAGTGGAGAACACGAATGGCGAATTATATTCCTGTGGGGCTGCGTGGACCACTAAAAGCATGGGTGGCCAACCTGTGCGGCCCCATTGTGAAATTATTATGAAGCAACTTTTTCCATCCGTAAACGTATGACCGAAAATTTACCCAAAGCGCTGACCTTGGGGTAAATGTTTAATGCATGGCCTGATACCATCATTTAATTGAAATATAGATCTTATAAAGTAGTCTACACCTGAACAATTACGATCAGTACTGACGCAACCATAAACCTTGAATTGTTTGGGAAAATCTTCCATGTTAATATTGCATTTTGGATTTGAGAAAATGAAACAAACAACGTATTTGAACTTACTCTTTGCATGTTTGGTTGGGATAGAAAACTTGACCACTTCGATTTAAATGTAAGAAATAAAGAGAATATTACCGAAAGAACAATAGAGATTCTTTCGACTCTATTACGACGTACAGGATGGAAGAGAAAAGATACTTAAAAACTAGGCAGAATATCATAATTCTTAAAAATTACACTTTGCAAAAATAATTGTACAATTGTGTCTCCATCTTACAAATAAAACGTGCACGCTTTATTTGGTTTCCGTGTACGGCTTTGTGATTATGGAAATCAGTAAACTAAAATTCGATCAGGAAAATAATAAGTAAATAATCGATATACTGGATAATCGATATATTGATCATTAAAAAGTTCAATTTATAACCTAATATGTAGTCCTACCAAGGATGTAGTAAAGAGTAGATGCGGTATTTGCACGCTATTGTGAAGCTACTTAGGGACACCAAACACATCTAACATAAGGCACATTTCCGATTTTGTTCTTTGAAGAATTCTTTTTTTTTTGTATATGTGTATTGCCAGATCAACAAATAAAGATTGTTATACATAGTATGGATAGCATGGAAGTCAGATAATTAGAAATAACATTAAAAGGCTATTTATAGGGTCTTAAGAATAACAATATATTATTGCGATAGGCCGTGTTAATAACTTTCTTCTTCAGAAATTATCAAGTCTTGTGGTATTTTCCGTTTAAGTCTAGTGTGAATATTTCTTTGACACAGATTATAGTGTATAGCGCCACAACATTCACTTATGTTTTTTATGAACTTTTTGGTACATTTTAGAATAAAATCTTGGATTGGAGATACGCCTAATTCGTAATGTAATTCATCATTTTTCACATACCAGGGAGAATTAACAGCTATAGGCAGCACTTTATTTTGTAACCTCTGTAGTTTATTGATGTTTGATTTCGACGTGTTACTCCATACCGGTGACGCGTGCAAGACTAGAGGTCGAAGTAGGGATTTATATAGGAGTATTACGCATTCTGGTTTTATATGTGATTAACGGATAAAGCTGTTTGAGTATGCTGTGGCACTGGGTTAGCTTTTGATTAAAATGATAGCTCCAGGTTAATCGTGTGTCTAGATGAACACCTAGATATTTAATAGCCGAGTCCTTCGGATTCCATTCTGTTATATTCCCGTTTATTTCGATGTTAGGAGGATCTGCTATTCTTCTCAACGCAAAGATTTTGGACTGACACTTTGTTGGATTTATTTGTAAGTTCCACTTTTTGAACCACAAGGAGCTTTTATTTACTGCTAGCTGTAGATCGGCAATTGCTTCACTTAGATCACGGTGTTGTGTGAATATGGCCGTGTCGTCCGCGAATGTAGCTACTGTAGTTGTTATTTCAGGCATATCCGATGTAAAGATGTTAAACAGGAGCGGTCCTAAGCTACTGCCCTGAGGTACCCCTGCTCTTATAGTTATCACTTCTGATAGACAAGAGTTTACTCTGACATTAAAGGTACGATTTTCCAAAAATGAAAATATCGTTGCCTTTAGGTAGCTAGGCATTGTTATGTTTAATATCTTTTTCTTCAGTCCATCTATCCGTACCCTATCAAAGGCCGCTATCAAATCTAGAAAAAGTGCCGCAGTATTGTTTATTTTCATATCCTTGTTCAATCGTTTCGCTAATACGCTGCAGTTGATGACAGGTCGAATGTTTACTTCGAAATCCAAATTGGAATTTTATTAATATGTTAAGTGATTCTATGTATGCTATTGTGCGCATGTATATAATTTTCTCTAGTAACTTGAATAATGTTGTTAGAAGACTGATTGGTCTGTAGTTTACTAGCTTCTTCTTGTCTTTGCCTGGCTTGTTGAACATTATTATTTCAGCATGCTTCCATTTTTGAGGAAAATAGCCTAGACGCAGGCATGAATTAAATGTTGACGTTATATATGCTAGTGCTTTTCTTTTCTTTTCTTTTTAGAAGGGAGTCTATTATTGTGCTTATTTCCTTGGGGAAGTTGGTTTAATACTTTCTGTTATTACCGGTAACTTTCTTTCTATACTGTTTATTATCTGTGATACATGTGTTGGATTAGCGCTGATGACTAGAGTAACTGTTTGTTCTAGATGTGTGGCGAATGCGGATGACTTTTCCTTGTCGGTAATGTATGTTTGGTTACCATCCGTTCTTGTAAATGAGGGTGAAGAATTCTAGAATCCATTTGCCATACGATGTACCGTTTTAATGACACCAATTTTTTCCACAATATTATAAATTTAAACTTAACAAGAGCAAAAGTATTTACGAGATATGTTCAATTCAAACCCATCTTTGCTTTATAAAAAATTTATTCAAAAATTTAATTACAAATTATTACCGTCACAGTTAAGGCATCCATCCCATTGTTTTACTAACCGACGTATACCCTGCTCATAGAATTTGTGTGGTTGCTGATTGAAGAAGTCTTTCGCAGCTATCTGTACTTCTGCGTCAGACTCAAAATGACGACATTTTACCGCCTTTTCAGCGGTCTAAAAATATAGAAATCGCAAGGTGATAGATCCGGGCTATAGGGTGGATGCTCTAAAACCCTCCATTTCTTTCGTTGAAGAGTTTCCTTTGCCACATTAGCAACATGAGGCCGAACATTGTCGTGCAGGAAAATGACACCACGCGTGAGTTTTCCTGGACGTTTCCGTCTTATTGCTTGATGAAGCTTGTTCAAAGTTTCATTGTACAGATTTGCATTGACATTTACTCCTGGTTCCTTAAACTCTATCAACAACAAAAAAATGTTAACATCACCTTGCCTGCGGACGGTTGTACTTTAAACTACTTCGGTAGTAGTGAATTTGAATGTTTCCACTGCATCAACGATAACTTCCTGGATGGCTCGTAGTAATGGCACCAAGTTTCGTCACCAGCAATTATTGACAGAAGAAAGTCATCACCATTTTGCTTACAGTTTGTGAAGTGTTGCAGAGATAAGCCCATTCGCAAACATTTTTGTTCATTAGACAAGAGATGAGGAATCCATTGCGAACAAACTTTGCTGTAACCCAGATTACGAACAATACTATAGAAGATCCTACACTCGCACCAACAATTTCTGAAATGTCTCTAATTGAAATTTGACAATTTTCTCTAATAAGACCTTCCACACACGCTCCATTGTTTTCTGTTAATGCAGTACACCGTGCACCTGGTTGCGGTCATCCATAGTCCCCTCTCTTGCATCCTTAAATACAACATACTGTTGTTTTTGGCTTGGTCAGTCTATAATGTCGATTATATACCAATTACCATTACCCAGTATATACATATTTGACAAACCATCTCACTTTTTGTACATGGCTTTACTGCAAGTTAATACAGTCAAATGGTAGCAAATTACTGTAATCAATCGAATATTTAATGAATTACATGATTAAAAAAATTAAAATGTTATGAATAAGATAATAGAAGAATCGAATAATCGATTAATCAGATAATTGTACTAATGGGGTACTGTTAATTGATAAAATATACAAAAGATATTTTTTCATTTTGGTTATAATCAGATTATAACAAATCTGGCATGGAAAGGTTGTTCTGGACACCTATAAAAACAATATCTACTATTTAAAATAAAAATAATTCAAATTGAAGACCTTTAAAACTGTCAATGTTACAAGTTACTTTCAGCTTAGACTGCGTCGTCATTTGGGAACACACCCAGCAATCAGGTAAGGACCGTCCTGTAGCTTGTCTGCCTTTACAAGCATTTGCTCTATAAGTTTAAGCAATATTTGTTCGTAGGCCCTGCCTGCCTAAACAGGGCCATGTGCTTAGATTATTGAAACCTTCGGATGGGCAAGAATTTGATCTTATTGTTTTTGTTTGGCAGGGCAATAATACTCAATCGGCTTATGCCTGTTAGCTGTTTGTGAACCCATACAAACTAAAGTTTCGCAAGATATTGCAGCTTGCATCTTCAGAGTTAATAGAACACTGGCAGACAAGCTACAGGTCGAACCTTACCTGATAATGCTGGGTGTAGTTCCCAAATGACGACGCGGTCTAAGCCGAAAGTAAATTGTAATACTGACAGTTCGAGACATCGCGAAAGCCCCAAAGAATATACCTTTAAAATTGTTGCTTCTCTTATTACTTCGTGCTGTCTTAAATTAGAAACTATATGAAAAGTTGTGTTGTCGTGCTGCAAGAGGATCGCAGAACTCAGAAATCCACGCCTTTTGGTCCTGATGACAGGTTTGAGACGGTTCTTTAGGAGTTCTGAGTATGTGACACTAGCAACAGTAACCCCAGGTATGTAGACCTCCAAAATTACCCCTCTTGCGTTCCAAAAAATGGTCAGCATGAACTTTCCTACAGAGAGCTGTGTGCCAAATCTTTTTGGTTGTGGCGAAGAGGTGTGACGCCATTTTTTGCTTGCTGTCTTGGTTTCGGGTTGATGACAGTATACCCAGGACTCATTCTCAGTCACAATCCTTGCCAAAAAGACATCTTCTTCTGCTTCGTCAAGCGTCAACACGTCGTTGGTTCAATTCTGGAGTCAATTGTTTTCGCACCCACCTTGTTGACACTTTATGAAACTGGAGGATGTCATGCATAATGTGATGTACAGAACCACGGCTCATATTCAAATATTCAGCGATTTCATCAAGGATGTCCCGACGATTTACTTTTACCAAGGCTTCAACTGTCGCAATCGATTCAGGCGTCACAACACCGTTTGTTTGACCAGGTCGGGGAGAATTAGCTACGGAAATCACCCCGTTCTTGAACTTGTTGCTTCCTTCATGCAGTTGTTGGAGTGACAAACATGAATTGCATATTATAGCTTCATTCTTTGATTGATATCAATGGGTTTTACCCCTTCACCGTACATGAGATGAATAACAGAACGTTGCTCCTCCCTGATGCAGTGCTTTAGTAGAGTTGCAATTTGTGAACTGTCGCTGTGTCAACATTTTCAATTGTTGCTATTATATGTCATTACTTGACCTTTTTGTGGAAGAAGTAGCTATAAGGAGCAATTCTTAAACAACAGATCAAGAGCTAACGTATTGGTATCTACAGCATAGCCGCTTTACTAGTCCTGGGTAGTTGCAAAATTAGCTCAGGAGTGGTACTGCAGTGCCGTAAAGCTCTCGACGATATCTCAAAAGATAATGCCATTTCCCTTATATGGGTTAAAGGACATGACGGCAACTACGGCAATGAGGAGGCTGATGAGATTGCGAGACTGACCTCCGAACAACCTCTTTGGGCACCAGAACCCATTATTTCTCTATCTCTGAGGATATTAAGCTTGATGCTATATCAAAAAAACCCTAAAACACTTCACACGAAGACTGAAAGTTGTCGTCATGCAAGGGCTGCTATTACTGCACCCTCGCCAAAGACAGCCAAATATTGTGTACAACTGTCCCGAAAGACTCTACAACTAGTCGTAGGTATCTTATCTGGACACTGCGCCCCAAATCAACACATGCACAGCCCAAACTGCAAGGATGCAACGGAAATAAGGAGACGACAGAACATGTCCTGTGTCACTGTCCAGCTCTCGCAACAATCAGAGGATCCATGTTGCGGATGTCCTCAAGTACATCCAAAGGATTAGATGGCTTGGTTGATGCCCAAATTGGGGAGCTGCTGGGGAGGCAGCACAATGGGTCCATCTATGTGGCCTAAGTGCACGTGAGATAACTCACCCTCCCAAATCTTACAATGACAATGAATGTCATTGGAAAGATCTTCTATTACCTCAGAAGTAATATTTCTGCCAACGTGTACGACAAAGTTTCGTTCGGTACATTTTTTAGGCTACTTTTAAGATTTTCATTTGACTTTGCCTCGCGTTTATTATATAATACGAAATAATTTCATTTTTTTCGCATTTCGCAAGCAGCATTTTGTAAAAAACTTTTGTCCTGTTGCTTTCTATAACATTTCCTGCAAGCACTGAACTAAATTGGATATCACGCTGTATTTTTACTATAAACCATTGCTGATATACGTTCACTAAAATTTTTAAATATTACATATTTTTGTTACCCCTAAACGTACAAGTTGTTCTGCCATGATTATCCTGAATAACATCCTCACCTTAATATTAACATTTGAGGGTCCGGTGTTGTCAGGACTTGAAATGTTTCGTTTACCACAGTACAACCACATATACTAAAATTTTTTGATTTTTGTCATAATTATAATTTCTCATCCAGTTTGTTAATCTTTTTCAATCTTTTCTACCTCAACTACAACAGTTCATGCATTAATATATAACTCACTCTCAAACCTGTCTTGGGTGATTTATTATTGTACTATATACTATTTATATTGTATTATACCAATTCTATTGCTTATCTGAAGGAGGATAAAGACACCTTTAATTGATTTCTTTTATTTATGGGCACTCTTCCACTTTAATCGTTTTCTGCAATATTCTGTTCATCTTATATATATATACTTATATCTTAATTGTCTTCTAGCTTTGCTATTCTAAACTACCTCCCGCAACTTCTAAAATCATTGTTGTATGTACTATAATAATAGAATGTGTGGAATGTTTGGGCCAAAGATGATCGTAAATTCAAATACCCGTACATAATTAAATAATCCATATGCAATTATATTAACTAAGAGTAATTGTGCAATTATTTCAGGCGTCAAAACTATTGATCATACTTTCTCATAACTCCGACCACAATGCAGGAAGAGAGACATAGCCGTAGAAATCTTCCACCATAATATTACTACAGTTTATGGCAGTGCGGTCATGTTCATTAATTAAAACGTAAGGATGTTTGTGCATGTACCGTTAGCTTTGAATTTTTCCTAGCAGGTTGTGCTTTGCCAAAGGAAGAAAAAAAGCGGCACCACTGATTAAGTTGCATTTTGTGCAAGCTTTTTTACTTCTGTTTTTTATAGCAAGGTGGTCTGGTATTTTGTTACACATACCTTCTTACCACGCTATTACCACGTAATTACTTACAAAAGCCGCGGTTCTTGCCTTCATAGTGCAAATGAGTTTTTAAGTTCTACACGCAATGCTTTACACGACTGGGAAATTCACGACGATGTGCTTTCAGCTAAGGGCAGATTTATTTCTTTTTACATTTTATAGAGATAGGGGATCGAATAAAGTTTTCATTTATTAGAGTTTAATACGCGTAAGTGTACTATAGACTATAATAATAACGAAACTCAAGTATTTCCATTTTTAATGAGATTTATGTAACCGGGTGGTCTGTATTAAACCATAAAACAGAAGAATATGCAAATTAAATTTAAAAAGTGGTATAATTAAGCCCAAGAATCGCCAAAACAACGGCATTTTCACAGGCAGGTGTAAGTTTCACTCACCTATAGACCTGACGGCCTTCTAACATTCTAACGTCATATGGTCACGAAAAATACGCTGAAATTTGCCCTGGAATGTTTTCATCTCCTTATTAATGCGACCTTGAATTTGCCATATTCATATTATAGAGCGGAAGCATCACTGCCTCCAGCTATTTCCACGGTGTTATTTTCTACGACTGTTACTTGTAAATTTATGAGGAACTACGAGTATGTTTATTAGTCATGGAATTACCTTGAATTTCAGGACATCTAAAGCTGAATGTAATTTTTCACGATGCCAGTTAGTTTTCAAAATTTTAGCTTAAATTGAATAAGCAAATTTTGCAAACAATTCAAAAGCGACAGATAAAAATGTTGCTAATCCATTAAGTTAATCCCCGAATCATAAACATGTCTCTAGGTAGAGGTAGGAAGTTAAAGCCGTCACTTTATAACAAATGTTAACTCTAACTATTTGCCTTTATTATAATCTTTCAAATATTTATGGCCGGCATCCGCATATTTCATAATTATCGTGCTTCGGCTATTTGAATTAAATTAAACATGTGGAGGATAGAAATAAAACTGAATCACAGGTAGTTGGAGTTATAACCTATTCTGTGGTTGTTTTTAAACTATCTTTGAATGTCCGCACGCACGCTATATACCTAATGCATAATAATGAGTACAGGAAGTAATATATCCGCAGAAAATTCCATCCGAAAACTTTAGAAGATAAACACGTCCAAAGACCCTACTAACCCAAAAATGTGCCTTTGGATGTTACCTTAAGTTGATGTTATGTGATAATAGTTGATATACAGGGTAGCCCACCGCAAACGAAAAGGCTCAATTCTTCGAAAAACTCCCTAACACGTCCCATGGGAATATATAATGCGGCTATTTACGTTCACCTAATTTTAACCTCAAAATTGGTGTGACTCAACCTAAAAATGTTAAATAGCAATTAATTAAAAGACATACCATTTGAAAGCTGGATGAATTTCACTTATGGTAGTGTTTTTATTTTTGAATTCGGAGCATTATATCCCACGGAAATACAGTCCAAAGCTTCGGGGTAATAAATGTTTAGGTTTATTTGATTTGAGAAAGAGTTGAAATAATTACGTTTTTCTTCTGAAAATGAATGTGCTGGCAGAACTGCCGAATTGTTCAACCAGCAAGATGCGGATAAGTAGATATGTGAAGCGCAAATATGTCTTGGAGTTAGTTAGAAAATTTCGGGAGACCTGGTGTCGAAAAAAAAAGCGAAATCCTGAAAATCCGATAAGAAATGAAACGGTGGAAGTCGCGGTTCTGGGCACGTTGTTGTCGATCCTACGTTTAGTACAAGGCAAATGGCTATTATATCGAATATTATTTGAACCAGTTTCAACGAATTTTGAATCACCGCAAGTTTTATCCCATAAGCTTAATTTACTATAAAAACTCAATGAAGACGACTTCACCGCCGTTTGCAATTTTGTTTGAGACTGTAAGTGATGGTGCGACAAATAATCTGAATGTTCTTTTTAATGTTTGCTTTTCAGACTTTTGCGTGAATAGTCAGTTTCCAGTCCGAGAATTTTTCACGAAACATATACTGAACACCTCGAAAAATTAAATGTTTGGGCTGGCATTTTTCCTGATCGTCTCGTTGGTCCTTTTTCTTACCTGGTAATTTGACAGGAGAGATGTACTTGGGATTGTTACAAGACAACATTGATTCAATGTTGACTGATATTATAGAGATTGCTGAAGAATACAACTAGGTAAAGCGGCTATGATAGAATTGACCAAAATATGGAAAAGCCCGAATATAACGCAAAATACAAAATTGAATATTGTACAGACCTTAGTTCTACCAGTTTTTCAGGGCGCTTCTGAAACCTGGAGCATCCGTATAGAAGATCGACGACGGTTAGAAACTTTTGAAATATGGGTTTGGCGGACAATGTTTCGCATATCCTGGATGGCACAAAAGAACACCGCCTCAGTTCTTAATGAAATCAAGTTAAAACAGAAGTTACCATTTGATATTCCAACAGGATGAAGCTCCTCCACATTATGCACTGGTTGTTTGATAGTATTGTCATCGTGGATTTCCGGGTCAATAGATTGGAAGAAGAAGTGCCATTGATGGCCCGCAAGGTCGCCAAACGTATCTCCGCTAGATTCCTTTATGTCGGGTAATTTAAAGCGTAAACTTTACCCAACCCAACATTTTGAACAGAACCTTTGCTGCCGTATAGACGCTGCCCGAACTCATTTCGAACATTCACTACCCTGAAACTTGGGACTGTATTTCCACGGAAACTAATGCTCGGAATCCAAAATTAAATATACAGTTGTAATGCAAATTCATACAGTTTTCCAATGGCAAGTCTTTTGATACCCCTCGCCATTTAAAATTTTTAGAGTGAAAGTGACCCCATTTTTTGGTTTCAAAGTAGGTGAACGGAAATAACCTTATTATATACGGCCCACGTAAATTTATTTGAAGCGTTCGTTTTCGAATAATTGAAGTTTCGTGTCACAAAACACGCCTGTTTCGTTTGCAGTGGGCCACCCTGTATACTTGATCGGAATCTGTTCCGCTACAGCAGTACTGCACTTATTGCATTCCTAGTTAAGCTTTTTTTTTATTATACAGCGGATGCTTGCCACTGATAAAGAATACGTCAATGTTAAGTATGCACAGTAGAACTACTAGGCGTAATCTTGTATTAATCTAAACCGGAAAATGTAAGGCGATTATTTAAAATTCCATTCATTCATTCATACATTCTACTTATTGGTAAGTTTCCTCAAATACAGCTCAAGTCAAATTAATGAAAATCTGGGAATTATAAATATGCGAATGTGGGGTCAAAATACTATTTTTTACTAAAAGTAGAAAAACCGGACGTTTTAATTAATTTTAGTTTTAATTGGAAAACCACTTAATTTCAAAAATCTGTGAAATATTGTTGTTAATAGACAATGAATGTTTCATATAATAACTATAAATTATGTTTAATATAGAAATAGAGATTCAATCACGCAGCGAACTGGAAAAAAGTATAATAGATTATAACCTTTAGTTTTCTGTAAACATTTGTAAGCGCGTATTTTTTGTTCTTAGTATTTGTTTAAAACACATGTTTAGTTTTTTTATAATTGTCATGACATCATGTTGAACGTGCTGTAGTCTGCACGATATTCAAAATTGGTGTTAAAAAATGAATATTATTAACTGCAAAGAATATCACAGAACACACTCACTTTCCCTTTTGAGAACAATTCCTTGGATTTGCAGTCTTCCCACTTTGTGAAAGTTGTTATTACGTTAAATAGCTAACATTACCCATATTATATCAACAACAATGTTTCTGGGTTTTAAAATTGGGTTTCCGATTAAAATGCTCTTCATGATAGTATTAGAAGAATGCGATTACTATAAACTAAAGAATATATAGTAATACTTTATTAAGAAAGTATACACGTTCGAATCAAGAAAATAACTTTTACATTATTGTAGCACCACAAGAAGCCGTGTTATTTCATAAATGTATTACTTTTTAATAATATAACTACCGAAAGCTTCATACATTTTTTGTAGTAGTTTTATATATATATATATATATATATATATATATATATATATGTTGGTTTTGAGGTTTCCGCGGGTGTTGTATGCTGTGATTGGCTTCCAGGTATTCTTCCGCGTAGTAACTTCTTGGTCCTGGGATGGACCGGGATGGTTGTCTT
>JABXWE010031399.1:0-24212 GCA_014611495.1 Limonius californicus
ACATTTCAAATTCAAATCGAACTACCAACATCGTAAAAAAACAAACTAAAAACAGTACGATTATAGGCCTCCTTAACGTACTGTTTTTAAGCTAAAACAGTGCGCTTAGAACGGCTTTATAAAACCGAAATAGAAAAACTATTTTAAATCATTACATGATTCGTGAATCGGGCATATATAAACATTTCTTCTATGCTGTTATTCTAGGGTTTCCGGGTTTTGTTACACATCTTCACATTAATCGCTGATAAAAGATCGAAGTCACTGACGTCGTAACAGCATTTGGTTCTATTAAAACTGACACCATTTACTACTTTTCGCTATAGTAAGAAAATAAATAAATCTTTGTCAAACTAATAGTATAAATATTGCAGAATGCAGCAGGAATGGTGTAAACTACATCTATAGAATATACGCAACGGATTAGTTAATTGTTAGACTTTTTTCTGGTTTTATTTGCCTTTTTGATTGTACTCGCGCGTTTTCTGCAACGGTATGACGTTAAAGATAGCAATAATTGCCTGCTATAATGTCCAAACAGCACGAAAACATGCTGACTATAAAAATCAAGAATGCAAATAATGTCGTCATTCTTCTAAATTGTTTCTAGACATTTGCGGCAGCCCCAGGCAATTCAGAAGGTATCACCTATATACCAAGATAATAAAAACAATTTGTTTTTTGAGCACAAATTTAATAAATGTGAGAGAAATTTAATTTATTCAGTAACACAAAATGCAAATATCTCGAAAACGGTTCGTTTATGGCCCCACTTTTCGATTTGTTTTGAGTCATACCATATGCCTTTTCTTTTTTCTTAGTCTATTTTATGGATGTAATAATTTATTGTTCATGTCCACCTTCTTTATTTATGATATTTACAAAATTATTTTTGGTTTTTATGCACCTTCTCGGTTATTATTTATTAAGAGGTTTAGTTTATGTTTATTATTTATTTAAACATATTTAAATGAATTCTGATTCAACAACAGTACTAGAGAGGATGTCTGTAGTTATATGTCGTATCTTCAAATTGTTTGCAATTTATCACATTGCTACCGTTTTATTTTTATATATAATTAAAAAATACAATATTTCTCATGTACTATTTGTTCTATATATTAAAAAGAAGCCGATAATGTAACGGGCTACTTTTAAACTAAACTAGTTATTATTCATCGAATATATATGCGGATATACAGAGAATGATATTTTATTTATATTAAAATCTTACATTTCTGAATTCTCTCCCCTACTATGTTGTAATTAATATTGAATATATTGACAATTTGTCACGCCTTTAATCTTTACTACATAAAAAATTTGCTGAATTACAAAAAAACACTTCGCAACTACGCCACTGCTTAGGTAGAAAATTACCAAGTTGACAAAAATTAGAATCCCGGAAACCCAATCGAAGAAGGAGTAGGTGCCAACAATTAATTTATAGGCGCCACCGACTTATAATTTACTAACTTCGTCCGAGATGGTAAATGGGAAGTCGGACCCCAAGGTAGATAATTACCTACCTTTACCTATATCTCCTATCTGTGCTTTAGGTAGACTTAGTTCTAGATATTTCGTCGTAAAATAAAAGACAAGTTGCAACCAAAATCTCATTTAATTAAAATAAGACACAAATCCCCAAGCTATAATTCTGCAAAAATAAATAAGATTGCAAATAGCAGTCCCAATCTGACGTTCAGGTAATAACATAAACAAATTAACAAACAAAGTCAGGACAATTATTGCGCTTCCCAGAATAAACTTATATTAACAGAATTTTAGCGCATAATACGAAAAAAGGAGGCCTCCGCAGTTCGTGGAAATGCGTAATCGTAAACCGACAAGAAAAACCTTACTGCAATCAAAACCTTGAAAACGCAATATAATCCAACTTTTGAAGCACCCTATATATAATGTACGTAAAATTGTTCTCCCACTAAATTTGATAATATAGAATTAATTACGTCTAGCAATTGCCTCAATTATACCCCCAAGATTACAATCCCTTAACATAAACAATTAATTAAATTATTCTGACTCGCAATTATAGATAACGGACACGTAGTAACAGTTTGCGAAATAATATTAAAATCACTTCCCTTGTTGCAGTGGAAACGACTATCTTTGCGGCCAGGTTCCCAAAATTCTTATCACTGAGGCCAAGCGCATCTGGTCAATCTTGTAAACTTTCCCAAGGTACTCATCTATATATGCGTATTTAGTTGACCTTATTCACGGGAATTCCACCGAGCGAATTTTGCCTAAATTAATACATCAGAAATTAATATTAAAGTTCGAGGAAGACTTAAGACTGAACAAATCTTTCTATAATTAACTAACTCACCAGTTGATGGAAACTGGCATACAAAAGATTATCTTCTTGGCCGGAAAAATCTCTAGATCGGAAAGTTAATTCCTGGAGCTTTTGCTCTCCTCCAACTATAGGAAAATGAGCTCCTGCGTGTAGCGACTCTAAATCGGAAAATGAATTTCAAATCGTCAAACGATTCACTAAGAATAGATCACTATTCATGAATTTACATCCGGTAAGACGATAATACTCAACTGTCCTATTTATGGAAACCGTCTTTTAGAATTTTCTTCCCCCCAATTTTTGAAACTCAAATACCTACTGCGCCGCTTTGACCGAAGCGAACTTCGAAATATTAACAAGTCCTATAAGTATGTGAATAACTAAATATGTATTAAGGGTTGCCTTCTATTAGGGCGCAGAAATCGTTACAAATTTTAATAACATTTGCTGGAGAATGCTTCAAGTATGTTAATCAAGTTTTTGTTGGGCTGTGATTATATAGTAAAATATTTCCTAAATCCTCTTGAATATTTGCTAACAATTATATACAGGCAAATTAATGAGACCGTGCGCTTGCGTCATGAAATATCATGACGTCAGATTCTTAGTGTGTTTACATTACACGAGGCTCATATTTGAAAGTATGCAACCACACAAACGATTGCTAATGTCGTGACAATAAACTTGCTTTTAAAAGGAAATTCAGCTCTTTAACAATTTAAACTGTTTGATTTTTTACACAACAACATACAGTATTGAATTAGGCAAGGATCAGTTATTTTAGTAGCAAATAAAGCACAATAAAGCCACGATGTATAACCATCATACATATGAAAACGATATGCCAATCTAATAGAATAAAAAAAAAATTTAGCTCATTGTTTTTTTGATAAACAATATGAATGATTCAATAATAAAAATCACAACTGTTACATTACATTAGCGGCCTTACAAATGAACACACTTTTATTAGGTAAAAGTGAACACAGTTTTATACTTTTTCAAAGTTGGTAGTAGCAAGTGTACCTATAAAATATGACTGTTGACGCATACGCACGGTCTCAGTGATTTACCTATAAGTCTGCTCCGACATGTATTGCTACCACCCAAAACGAAGATTGTGGTTTTAATTTTGTTTAGACTAACAGGGCCGGTTTTAGGCAGAGGCAACGGGGGCTGCCACCACTGGCACCTGCAGCCAATAAGTGCTGTCGCACCCTTTATAATTTTAAGAGATGTTAATATTGTTGACAATAATTATTACAATAAATTCAAAGAATAGAACGCCGCGCCGTAAAAGTTTCAAAAATGTTTATATTAATTCATGGGAATAAATAAAACAATTAGTTATGTTTGTAGTGCTTGACTAAACCGCCTAAATCAATGAATTTCTAGATACCCTTACTCTTTTATTAAATTATATTTTCGGCTCTTTGGCACTAACTATTGCATTATTTGGATTTGCTGCTTATTTTTCGTATTTTGTTTACTGATACGTTGTTTAATCCAAACATAGTTCCCATTTTATGGTTAGAGGGCTAAGAATTTAATGTTTCTCGGAAATTACAGCTTATTGTATTTTGATCACTACTCTCCAGATACATTAATTCCCAGCTGCAATGACACCCCCAACTACAAGCACAAAACGGATAAGTAATCTCTAAAGTGGCCAAACATGCTAAAACTTGCTGCAGTGGCTTCTACATCAAGTTTTCTGTTTGTGTCTCGATAAATTATGTAACTTCTTTGTAATTTTAATAAAAAGTTTAATATAATGTACCTACATTTTACTCTTGTGTTTGTTCTTATATAAAACATGAATATAAACGAAACTGCTTCTAAGAAATAGAAGATTAATTTGTAAATTATTTTTATTTTCTAAGTGGTGCCAAAGTAAAGTATTATTAACTGATAATATAATTTGGTAGGGACATATTAGGAATAGTGCTGCCGTCAAACACGAGATATTTCTCGTATCATCTCGCTTACTACAATCGAGACGAGTCTCTCCTATTTCTCGTCTCGCGTTTCGTGACGAGACGAGAAATAACATTTAAACGAGACGAGAATTTCTCGGCAAGAGTCTCGCTCTTTGGTGACTGTTAAATGCAGTGCTTAATAGATGTTAAATTTATACATTAATATAAGAACATTTCACATTTAATGCCGTGCAACCATTTTATTTTACGAACGATTTTTTTAGAGCTAATAATCAGTTACTGCAAAAATTCGACGATGCCATTTTTCTATTTATGACAATATGAAGCTCTCCCTAATTTTATAAATGTTTACCCTTGGATATTATTGCATATGCTTACCATTCTGTTAAAATCAGCTTACATGTACCTCAATGGTACAAATTCTATGACATACACTCTTCTGAAATGAAGTTGCTGTAATTCGTAGTTTTTCCTTCTTCTTAGAGTGCATGATCTTTTACGAGACGTAGCGATTTTCGATCTTCGATGCCTATCTTGCACGTTTAGAGTGCCACAGACATAGAGGACCTATAGTTTAACGTGTGCTCTTAACCAGGGGAAATGTAAACATTTCTACTCCAGAAAAGATTTACTAGACAGATTACCTCGATGGTTTGCCATTGCCTTGCGAAGAAGAATGGCTGTTAAAAATCAGATGTTCCGGTACTGGGAATTGAACCCAAGACCTTCAGCGTAGAAGTCTAACGCGCTAACATCTAGCCCACGGTCTAGCTTTTATGAACATTTAAATATCGGCTTTAGAGAATGCAAGTAGGACTGGCTATTTCAAGAGTATGACCTAAATGATCTATTTATTGTAGGCATGGTATTATAGCTGGAAATGTTTTATCCTTTTAATGTTTATCTGTAAGAGTGACTCAATGTGATTCTTTCCGAAAAAAAGAAACCCCGCTATCTACTGGATGCTTGCTACTGTTTAATCTTCAAATCTGGGCTTGTTTCGTATATATGCATGTTAAAATATCACAAGCATCAGCAGTGCAAAATAAATTTATTAATGTAATAGAACTAACTGTATAAGTTTTAATTTAATATAGACAATGTGAAAACTAAATTAATTTAAGTCAAATTACTACTCAACAATAACCTTTTCGTTACTATTTTTAATTTTTATAGTACCTAAATACCTGTGCATTTAAAGAATTTTCAATGCTTGAACTACTTCCGGTCTTGATCACATAGGAAATTACTACACGCACTGCGTAATTAAATTGATTACCTTTACCAATCGTGAGCACTTTCACTAGGAATTTTACAAAAAAGGCAACGCTTTAGCATTTATTCTCCTATATACTTCGTATTATATGTCGTCATCTATAGCTGTTAAAAGGTGCAATTTCTACCATAACAATAATAATTGTTAGTTGGCTGTTAATAATTTTTTAGGATACGTCACTGCAGCATCATAGATATTAATGTTAAATTAGTGAGTAGTGCATCAATAACAACAAAAGTAAAAAGGGACGATATGATCAACTTCTTCTTCTTCTTAATTGCTAAATATACCATCATACTGTAATATAGTTAAAATGGAACTGTAAGAATATCACACACCCATCATTAAAGTTTATTCTTCCAGCCTACTGAATTTCTAGTGCTCCATAAAATCAGCTCTACATTTTAGTAAAATACGTAATGTAGATGCTAATTTCTCCGTGAATAATTCGAGATTCTCGCACAACAGTTGAAGGAGACGTGAAATTAACCGTACGATATGAGACTTACTTTATTTCTCATCTTGTCTTGTCCCGACGTCAAAAACTCTAGAGCCGGCCCTGTAGATTAAGAACTGCGGGAACTTCACCAAATATGTTCAAGATGGTTTTGCAATGTTTAGATAAACTTTATACGATTGTATGTATAAAAATACAAAGAAATATTAAAAATGGGCAAGTTTTGCTTTTACAAACACTAAATTCTAATATATGAGAATGCCACACATCTAAAATCTGTTTTACCGTTGATTGAGAAGTTTTCTCAATCAACGGTTTTACTGTGTCACACGAAACTGTAATCACTATCGCAATTTTATCATCATGTTTCGCTTTATGTTTAAGAATGTTTATACTTGGCTTGCATATTTATAACAACAGATGTCTGATAATTTTAACGGTAAACTTAGAATTCAAGCACTAATGCAGAAACGTAAGATTGCTAAAGTTTGGTTTTTAAACTAGAGGCTAAAGATATAATTTATGGTCTATTTTCAATGATTACAAGATATATAATGGCTGAGACAAACTAAATTATCAATTTTTGAATTGCATGGTTACAACTTAAGTTTCCATAGTATTCTAAATCTTTCAATATAACTAATAGATATAACTTATTTCCAGATAAATTAAAAATATTAAATGTAAAACTTACTTGTTCGCAAAACTCCTTGTATTCCGTGGAATCTAACAATAAAATACACTACAGCGGCATATAAACAACGTACGCAACACACAGGATTCATCACGTTTTAAAAATGGCACAACGTTTAACAAACACAAATTTAAGATCTGGCTGCTTCTGACTTTCCGACTTCAGTGTTTTTGTTCTTAAGTAATCATTGGCATTAGTTATCAGGGGTTGTAACGTGGAAGGGTTCGGAAATCCCATAACTGCCAGGTAAGTGTTGAATACAGGTATGTTTTGTTATCTTTTAGAACATTTTGAGAGTATGAAATTGCTTGTTGCTGATGACAGCTTTTAACACGAAAACTGAATGCTTGATAAGACAAAAACCAGTTCAAATGGGGGTCCGTCTTACATATTTAATATATATATGTATTTCCATTTACTATCTAATACGCTCATTGTAGTCTACTTTCTTAAGCTAGAAGTTAAGTCGCTAAAATTTAGGAAATCCCCTTTACAAGTTAAAGTGCAGTCTCGTGTATGCGCAAAGCAAATAATTACGGTTTTTGTTTGAAGAAAGGCAAAAGCATGTATTACTCCGACTAAAAGACAGTAACTATTTATTATTTCTTTCTGACAATTTAAAATCTTAGTCAAAATAACAAAATATGTACATGGTGTATAAAAATCTATCTTATTTCTATTTCGATTGAATTTTGCGCAAATCTGCGCCTTCTGAGTAAATCAAACCAATCAGAACCTTCATAAAACCAGTTAAATAAATCCGCTTTCAAAATGTTTTTCATTTTCGTCGTTTTCTCTTTACTAATAGCCGGAGTCGTGGTTCCTTCTGTCGAAGTTTCTTTTAAAACAGCCGCTTTTACAGTTGTCGATAATTCGTTTAGAATATAGTTTTCCCGCAACTTTCCAATTTTCTTGAATATAGGAAGACTTCCTGGAATGTTGTTGCAACAAATTTTCGGATAACCGTCATCAAAACCACACTGTTGCGCTCGAAGGAATGCCACGATGGGGGGTTTCAAAGGCTTTTCGTTTCTTCTTAGAAATTCTATGAATGATTTGCATTCTCGCAAGTTCGTGCAGTTTGATGATTCTCTACAAGTAATAGCTGAAAATTAGAAAGAAATAATAAAAACAGTTTTTGGAACAAAAATCTATTAATAAAATATGTATCAAAAATTCGCTATTTGTGGCTGTGATAAACTGTTTGTTTTCTATTTAAGGTTTAAACATATACAGAATTTAAACTATACAACAAAAATATGCTTTCAAATCATATGCCTTGTCTTCCGGTGAAAGTTGTTATTCGGATATAAAATAAATGTTACATTCAAGATGTTATTGTAGTAAGCGTTAGGTGTGACACTTAGAAAAAGTATTGATGACAAATCTTCTAAAACACCGAATTATAATTATGAAATTCACTACAAATTACAACTATACAACCGAAGAAATGCCTTTAGGTAAGTTTTCTGTCTAAAATGATCTACTTTTAAATTTTTATCAAAACTATCGTAACTATTTTAAGCATACACACCAACCGATACTCCAGATAGACAGACGAATAAAAGTATTATAAATAACTCATGGTGTATATTATTTAACATATTTTGTTGTTAGTGTAAATATCCGGTACTATCACCCGTTGCTGCAAACTGGTCGCACAGATAACAAACAACATTGACGGTTTTTCGAAAAGGAATACAATGTAAATGCCATAAAAATCATTTGAGAATGCTTTAAATGACTGTACAAAGTAGTGGGGTAAGTCCAGGACCGAGACTAAGATATTTGTTATTCTGGCAAGAAATCCCCATTTTATTTTTAGTTGTAGAGAACTAACTTTCATTCTTGCAAATATGTAAAGTAGGACCAAACTTTTAGTAGCGGTTATTTAAATCCCTGCTCAAATGCGATTACCAGTCAGCAGGTAGCATGTAATCTCTGAACAATAGCGTTGGTGCCGGTTGGTCTGTAGTCAGGGCCGCATTTAACTTGAAATGACAGTAAAATCCGGCGATGCAACTTTTTATTAAGACTCGGTATAAGTATAATATATGTATATTATAAATGTTATAATAAAAGTTTGACAGGCATAGGGTCCGTCTCGTTATGTGTTAGGACGTTATAGCGGATTTCTGATATATGTTATACAGTGCGGTCGTATAATGTCCTCCCCCCCCCTACTAACTTTTGAACGACTTGATATTTCTACACAAAATTTTGTGTCCTTTACTACTACTTTTTAGCCCATATTTAAATTTTATAACTTTCAAAATGCCGGCTAGGCGCCATCTTGAACTATTTTTTTAGATGGTAATGGGGATCCAGTAACACCTCATTCGAAAGGTATTATAATTCTGCGCCTTGAATTTCATAAAGAAATATTCATCCAGGAACAAATGACAGATGATTGAAAATAACAAGTTTATGGAAAAACTAAGAATTAAAGCAAAAAAGGTATGCTTGCGAAATATTCACCATTGAAGAATACAGAAGAAGAAGATTCTAAAATACAACAAAACTTATTTTATACAACAAAAACTGAATAGTAGTACTATTTTAATAAATGTTCGAAGTGTGCTCCTTGAACTTCTTGGCAAAAGAAATACCTATTTAATATCTGTTCCCGTACTTTCTGGAAAGTTTCAACTCCGATATTTGTATAAGCCTCTGTTATTTTACGTCGAAAATCCAAAAGGGAATCGGGTTCTTTCGATTTAAGATACCCCCACAAAAAAGTCCAACGGAGTGAAGTTAGGGGATCGCGGAGGCCATTCTGTTGGACCACGACGACCAATCCATCACCGAGTATACGTTGCATCGAGATAATTGCGAACTTGTCTCATAAAATGCGCAGGAGCGCCATCTTGCTGAAATGTGATATGCATGTCAAATTAGTTTGAATTATTTTCAGCAATCTCAACTATTTCCAGCATGTTCAAGTACAATTCCCCAGTCAGGTTTCCTTCGATAAAAAAGGGACCTACGATATGGTCGCCAAGTATTCTTATCCACACATTCAATTTTTGCTGAAATTGGATATGATCTTCGCGGAAAACATGGAGCTTTTCATCCTACAAATATCTTACATTTCGTCTGTTAAGAAATCCATTATAAAAAAATGTGCATTTTTCACTAAAACAGATATTGGGAAGATAGGATGGGTTTCTTATAATGGTTTGAGTCGTGACCTCAGAAAGTTCAATGCGTATATCCGGATCATCTTTAATCAACTGGTGTAAAATCATTATTTTGTATGGATGGAACTTATGCCGTTTTAAAAACTTTTTGACAGTGGTCGCCGATACATCACATATCGCAGCTACATGTGAAATTGATTGCTGAGAATATACTACCATTTCACCGACTATCTGAATTTGTTTGCCTTCTGAAATTGCAGGTCGTGCAGGGTTTCTCCTGTTTTGCACACTTCCAGTGTTAATAAATTTTTGCACGGGTTCTCTTAAATACGTCCTCGAAATAGGACGGTGGGGAAAACGTTCATTAAAAGTTCTTTCGGCTTCGTGAAAGTTTGGATTGGCTTCAGCAAAAATAAAAACTGCTTCAGTTTTTTCTTGCGAAGTGCGAACATTAGCCATAATTATTGTTAGTATCACCGATTTTAATACTCAGTATTCAAACGTGAGCAAACACAATAACTGAATTAAAGTGACAGACAGAAAGGCTAATTATTTCAATTGTTTTACTTCTGTTGTTTCGCCTCCTGCATATTTTTAGCGTTTTGCTATATCAGAAACAGATAATTTGGAAGTCTGTCATTTGTTTCTGAATCTATAAAATTTTCCCAAAATATAGAATTATACTCTACTCAAAGAGACCTTTCAAAAGATGTGTCCTCGACTCGACCCCCATTGCTATTATTCAAAAACTGATTTAAACTATGTAAATTACTGTTCTAATGACTGCTATCGACAGCACTTGAAACAAACAAATTAGGAAATCCGAAAACAGTATCAGCGCAACGTTGTTTTGCTGGTTTGTGATTCCAGGTAATGTTTTATTTTACATTTTATGTTTTTTTTCCTCATTCATTCACATATACCTCCCCCCCCCGGAACCGCTTTGGCATTACTTCAGAGGCGTGCGGGCGTCCCTTACACACTAAACATTCATGCAACATGCACCTTAAACTTATCTAAGCGAAATGCGGTCGCCCCAGCTGGGATTCGAACGCCCCAGCGGATCGACTACATTTCGCTGTGACCTCGAGCGGCAACGCGTTCCCGCACTACTCCACCGAGGCCCCTTACATTTTATGTTAATACCGCAGTAAATTAAACTGAGAGACCCAATTTAAAACATTTATTTAAATATTTTAAAGAAATTTTGAAATGCACGATTTAAAAAAATGGATCTTTAAAGAGTATTCTAAACATTGAGCAATAGTTTTAGTTTTTAAACAACTAATTTCTAAAAATTATTTAACCTCGTCGGAATAGTTTTTTTAATAGTTCCTGTTACAATCCGCCCAAAAATGATTTTTCTAACTTTTATATTACTACTTATAATTCGGTATCAATATATAAAAAAAACAAAATTAAACATATATCAGCCACGCGCACACAATAGTAGAAAAATAGAAAAAAATTGAATATCAAGTGTATTACCATGTTTGATTTTAAATGTTAGATAGTTAGAAATCGTTTGGAATTTTCAACAATCGAACAAACAGTGACGTAACAATAGCAATAAGAATTCCCAGCCTATTTAAACGATAGAAATTTTATGTTAATAATTTTCTCTGCATTTTACAAATTAGTAAGTAACGGAGGTTTGCAAGTCAGTCTGAAAAATGTATATCTTTCATTACAAATTAGTAAATCGACCAGATGTTTGTGTTTCAATAGTGGAAGTGTGTAAATATATTAAATGGAGCTATTGAAAACCATAAGCTAGATAGGTAATAACTATTTTGGGTTTTACAGCGTAACCCCTAAAAGTGCCAGGTCACGCTTTTATATTTTTCAATGAAATACACTGCTCAACAAAATTAGGGGAACACTTCTTTAGCCGTGCATCATTTTTCAAATTAAAACCAGACGCAAGTATCAGCTTCAGTATATTGTGGTTTCAACATTACTTAACAAGATACAAATAACAAATATACTCTAATTAAACGGTTTTCTTGAGTAACACCAAACTATTGAGAAGACTACCAAAATCGAAATGTGTTTTTTTGCTTAAAATGTAATGCAAATTCTGTTAACGCCCGAATACCAAGCTTCAGTAGCGCGTGTGCCCTCCATTAGCTTTAATAACAGCCTGGCAACGTCGAGGCATGCTGCGAATAAGACGTCTAACATGTCTTGTGGTAGATTTCGCCATTCTTCCACAAGGGCCTCTGCCAACCTCTGAAGAGTCTGAGGTGCAGCAGGACGCTTGCTAATGCGCCTGTCGAGTAAATCCCAAACGTATTCGATGGCATTTAGGTCTGGACTCATGGCTGGCCACCCCATCACTTGGATTTCTTGTTCCTGGAGGAAGTTTGTTGTTAAATTAGCGGTATGAACTATACAATTATCCTGTTGTAGGATGAAGCCATCGCCGAAATTGTTCGCAAATGGTACAAAATGCTCTTGAAGAGTCATCTTAACATAAATTTATGCGTTGAGACGTTGGGGAACCACAACCAAATCTGTTCGACCGTCAACACTAATGCCACCCCACACACACACACGTATACAAGCGGAAGTATATCGCTCTCCAGGACGGCTGTACACTCGTATACGACCATCGCAACGAGTTAGACAAAACCGCGACTCGTCTGTAAAAAGCACAGACCTCCAGTGTCGAAGTTGCCATTGCACATGTTCGCGGGCAAAGTTTAGACGACTAACTGTGTGATTCCTGCTCAAATGAGGAGCTCGCACAGGCCTGCGAGAAGTCATATTGACTTCTATGAGTCGTCGTCTAACCGTGTGATCGGAAATTGTCACACCGGTGGCATTTCGGAGTAGATTTTGTAGCTCACAAGCAGTAGCAGTTCGTCGGCGAAGACAAGAATTAACAATATACCGGTCGTCCCGAGGGGTAGTTTTTCTTTCACGGCCTTGTCCAATTCTCCTGGAATAGCTACCCGTTTCTTGGTACCTATGCCAAGTTCTACAGATAACAGATAGACTCAATTGGAGCTGGTTTGCTACATATCGCATAGATCGACCATCTTCAAGGAAAGCAACAGCCCTCGCGACTTCAATTTCCCTTAAATAACGCATTTTTGACTCAGAAGCATTGAAACAGTGAAAACTGACTGTTTTACTGTGTTTAATGACTAATTTGATCAATTTCATATGTTTGCTTTGTGGTCAAAAACCACTTTGTTTTGAGACTTTCTTTACATTTTGGCGTCTACGATGAAAACGAGCAAACGAATCACCATAATTCTTTTTTCACTTTGTCAATAAAGGTCTAGAGAATAATATAACAAGAAAAAATTCTGTTTCCATCATTTTCTGGAAAACTTACAGGCGCCCAAAAAAGTGTTCCCCTAATTTTGTTTAGCAGTGTAGTATCTGGTGTAGTGAAAAGTGTTGAAATTCCCCCCCAGTTAACTATATCTCTAATTATTATTAGAGTTACCGAAGAGAATTCGTTGTATTGCAAAAAAGTAATAACAATGGGCAAGTGATCTAAATCCAGTTCCGTATGAAATGTTTAGTGAGTGCGAAGCGCTATCACTTTGAGAACTTTAGTATCGTATTCATTTTCTATACATCAACGTTAGTATTACTGATGGGCATAATTGAACGATTTCAATAATCGAATGATTAGTATTCGAATGATTAGTATTCGAATGATTTGAATAGTCGAGATATTCATTCAAATTAATCATTGGAATCCAAAATGCGCGCATTTCGGTAATGCGAAAAATGTTTCGCGTCCTGCCTTTCGAATGATGACTCCCTAACACTCTCGCTCTTGACTCGTACTGTTTTTTGGGGTTTCGACTGGATTCTGTTCTGTATTTATTTAAATTTTGTCACATTGTAAGATTAACCTGATTGTAAATGCCGTTTTATGGTTTTCCGTGTTGTATTATAAGTTATTAAATATTTCTAATTATTTTATTATTATTGATGAATAGTTTATAACTTTATAAGCCTAATTAAAAGGACCAATTTACCAACTAAGTTTTTTAAACGGAAAGGCAATATGAGAAGCAAATTGTTTTATTTATTTATCTATTTTTTGACAATAATATATTAATTGTATTATAATAAATCTATAAAATTCTACTATTAATATTTTGAAATAAAGCATGGAAAAGTAGAAATAAATAATCGTAACTTAAGCCTGTCCGGTTCGAAATTTTACAAACTTATTTTGTTAACTCAGCTGCACTTGCGATGCCGTCTCACAAAAGAAGTCAAATATGTTACTTCGTAGTTTATCCTTTAGTATCTTCCCGAATTACAAATTCATTCGAATACTACTCAGATTATATACCGACACAAACGATATTTCGATTACCAGCCGAACAACGAAACGAAAGTAATCCGAGAAGTTGTTATCATTCGAATGAATTGTTAGCATCTCGGTAATGCATGCCTAATCCATTATTTCGAACTATTTCATTCGAGATGCGGGCGTCGCTACGAAGGTATTCGAAAACTTTTTTCATTCGTATGAATTACTCGCATCTCAGATATATGCAGAATCTAATATTTCGAATGATTTCATTGGAGAAAAGCCCATCTCTAGTTAGTATTCCTTTTCTGATTCCGTTTATTAATTTATAGGCATGGGCTAATATGCCGCGCAGCTTCTGGTTGTTTATTGCTTATAAAGGAAGTCTAGTCCAGTTCTTTGTCATGCATAGTCATCTCTCGTTTTATCAATTTATATTAATTCGGATATTTAATCCATATTCAATTTTGAAAAAATTATGATGAGGTTTGATTATATTGACGGTAGCAAGCTGCGTAATTTTCCTTACAGAAATAAATAATTAACGGTGCCGATACTTTTCTGTTTGCAGTGTACCAATTTTCATGAAAAAACAAATAATAAGTTTCTCTTTTAGTTAACAAATATATATTATTTGAATGTTCCACCTCGACTTACCTATTCCGGTGTGTTAATCATGGCACACAATAGGAAGTTGTTTCGAATTTGGCGCTTTGACTTTTGCAAAGTCAGAGTCATGGCTGATACAGAATGTTTTAATCCAAAATTAACTCAGGGCATCAGGCTGTTGAGTATCCACGTCATATAGTAAACAACACTCGTGTAAACACCTGGTAATCCCGGTGTTCCACAGTTTTTCGGACCATAAGCAACGATACCATACTGAATATAGTGTGGTATTCCATTTTCGTATTTAACGTACTTCAAGGGTCCACCACTATCCCCGCCACATGAATCTTGGCCTAAAACTCCTCCTGCGCAGATCTGCTTATGGTTCAAAGATGCATAATTATAGTTTATTTGTCTGCAATCCTCTAAGGGTAGAACGGGTACTGTAGTTTTTAGTAGTTCTGTGCTCTTGTATCCTACAAGAAAAAAAACCGTAAGATATATTATTCCCTTTAGGAGTAAACGTAAACGAAGGTACACTTACCTGTTTCTGTAAGTCCCCATCCCGCAATGACTGCAAATTTTTTATCTAAGTTGACTGTTGCTGCTTCACCAATTGGCAAACAAATAGGTTGAACATTTTCTGCAAAATTATATGATTTTAGTTATTCTACTAATCACTAATGCATGTAATATTTCGAGGAAAATATCCCTCACATTTCGCAATTCAAATAAGATTTGGCCCTCGTGCGGTGTGAGAGTTGAATCAGCTGTACTTACTGTATGCCATATAAGTGATACTAATAAATATCTTTGTCAGCGATGTTTGGCTTGTTTAGTTTATTCTATATGGAAATCATTTTAAATGAAAAGAAAACACACGTGTTATAAATAAATCCCAGAAAATGTAAAAAATATAGTTATAGTGATTAATAAATATGAGTCAGAAATTTGGTATTAGACTAGACAATAATTAAAAATACAGTCAAAATACTCTTCTACGCTTCTGTAACTGTAATGTATTAGCTGTTATATACTTATATTAAATACAGGTGTAATAGTATATTTAAAATAGGCTTGGTTTTTTTTTATTAGAGGTAGAAGAGTAGAATCACGCTTGGCATGTTTGGAACATCATCTTTATTGGAACCATGTATACCATATCTTTATCTTCACTCAATCCTCTACTGTCCATTTTCAGACAAAGGCCGTTCTCTGTATGTTTTATTCATCCATCTAGGTCCCATTGTCTTTATAATATCGTCCTTCCATCCAGTTTGTAGGCGGCCTGTTGATCCCATCCATGGATCCATTCCACTATTCGCTTTGCCCGTCTATCCTCCCGCATCCTAGCCACGTACCCTGCCCGATATTATTTACTACTACTACTGTTTGGGCTACACATATCATTTTCTTTCATCTACGTATCCTTCGTTTCTTTTTCTGTCTCGTAAGGAAATACTCAGAATTGCTCTTTCCGTAGCTCTTTGAATTGGCTTGAGCTTCTTTATTATTCCTTTGTTTCGCGCCTAGGTTTGCTAAATAATCATGTAATCCAGCGGCTCTCAAACTTTCGTATTTCGCCCCCCCCCCTTTTTACTTTGAATAATTCTGTGCCCCCTGCATAATATAAGATAGATGAGAATAAGCCAATACGCAGGAACTTATTTAACTCGATTAGGCAATATTGGCTAAGCTGTCGATGTGGTGCAGTCCCACCGCAGTATCACCTGATCTACTGTTACCCGAACGTTCGCGGCAAATACCGATACGTCTTGAACTTTCTGGATTGAAAATACACGACTATAAAAGCTGCGCCAGTGCGTCAGTTCAAACGCTGTAAAAAATTATTGTATATTTACGTACAGGTTTAATAAATATGGATAGATTTTAATTGAAGGCAAACGCAAGCTTAAAGACAAAGGAACTTTTACTTCATCAGAAACGCCCAGTACCAGTACTACTACTGTTATAAAATCAAAAACACGAAAATATGACCAAGCACACTTAAACTTCGGTTTTACCAGTATTGAAATAAGTGGCGAAGAAAAACTTCAATGTGATATTTGCCTCAAAATTTTGGCTGCAGATAGCAAAAACCCAATAAATTGAAGAGGCATTTAGAAACTCTGCACAACGAATATGTCGATAAGCTTCGTTATTTTTTTGCAGAGAAACTTAGATCTTTCGGGAAACAGAAGACAAATTTCCGCAAAGCTCTTACAGTAAATGACAAAGCGTTATTGGCATCTAATAAAGTGGTTTATAAAATAAGCGAAATGCAAGAAGCCACATATGATTAGAGGGCAACTAATTTTACCAGCTGCCATAGATATGATAGAAACAATGTTTGGTGAAAGCTATGCTAAATAACTCAACAATATTCCTCTGTTAAGCGATGCAATTTGCCCAAGAATTAACGATATATCTGTGGATATCCAACAACAGTTTGAATTAGAGTTAGTTGGAAAATTATTTGCCATACAACGTGATGAAGCAACAGACAGCAATAACGATTTTCATTTAATTTGCTATATATGCAGGGAGCTGCAATAATTGAAGACTTGCTACTTTGCAAGCCTATACAAAGAAGAGCAACTGCTATCTAGTTGTTCAGAATTATAAATGATGCTATTGTAAGGGCAAACTTGCAGTGGAAGGATTGTGTTGGAATTTGCAGAGATGGAGTTCAAGCCATGTCTGGTAGATATCACAGTTTACAAACACTTGTAAAGAAGGAATCTACTCCTGGGAGTAGTTTGGACATACAGAATAGTTCATGGAGAAGCTTTAGCATCAAAATCGCCAAGTCCTGGGCTAAATATTGTTTTTCTTCTTCTTCTTCTTCTGCGTATAGGCCAATGGCCATTTAATTACCTACGACAGAGTAGGTTCTGTGAGCCCTCTTTGCACGTATACCGGACACGAGACTAACCTAACCCGCCGAACAGAGAAGAGAAGTTCTACTACAAGGTCTACGATTGTCAAAAATGTTTGTATGACAACGGAGACCGACGGTTTTATGTACCCTCCGAAGCACGACCGGTTGCATATGCCACTATATTGGTCCACCCATCCAAGTACTCACTAGCCCGGATTGTGCTGGAGTACAAGTACCATTTGACCGGATTGTTTTGATAGCAGTTATTAATGTAGTTAATTATATAAAAACCAGACCTCTAAAATCAAGAATTGCGCTGCTCTTTCTGAAGATATGGGAGCTGAACATATGTAATTACTGTTTTATTATTCATCCAGATGGTTGTCACGTGGTAAGGCGTCTACGAATTGAGAAATGAAATATCGATATTCTTGAGCGAGGAGGGTCATAAGCATGCGGAGAAATTCTACGACAATTTATTTCTAATGAAGCTCTCCTAGTTAGTAGACGTATTCGAAAAATGTAATTTACTTAATCTTCAATTTCAGGGAAATAATAGAATATATTTGATTTAAGTAAAAGGGTCAACGCTTTTTGTAAGAAAATACAGTTATGGAATAACACATTAACACACAATTTCTTTGAGATGTTCCCATAATGTGTGAATTTATTTAGAGTTACCCGCCGGAAGAGAATCACAAAAAGTTATTGCTTAAGATAGTGGAGAGTCATTTAGAAAACTTGAGCACTACTTTCAGCAAATACCTTTTCGCAGACGAAGAAGACATTCAATTGGGTGACTGGAATTAGGTAATAAATCCATTTGACAGTATACCTGCCGGCCTATCTCAGCAAGAAAAAGAACAACTGATAGATCTTTCTTCAAGTACCGCAGAAAAATCAAATATTGTTATTAAGTCATTAACAAATTTATGAAGTGAACTGTTTTGTAATTATTTTCTTATTAAAGCAAAGGGGTTTCGGATACTGTTACCTTTTCCTACTTCTTACCTTTGCGAAATTGGTTTTTCCGCTGTAGCTGCTTTAAAGTTTAAATATAGAAACAACCTTCAAATAAAAAGGAGCTCAGAGTGTTTATCTCGAATATTAAACCAAACCTGGATAGACTGTATACTTTAAAGCAGGCATATTAGTCGTTACTCGTTAGAAGTATGCCTTATAAATGTTTTATTTTAATTTTAGTTACAATTCTTTCGTTGTTATAAAAATGTAAAAAATAATTCTGATATTTTGTTCATTTATTTGACGCCCGCCCCCCCACAGTTTGAAAACCGCTGATGTAATCAATAAACTATCCTAAATAAAGGAGGCAACCGAGTTTTCCACTTTGGGGTTTATTTTTCCGGTTATTATTCAATATATTAGCACAGTTAGCGCCTATCTGTTGATTACTTCAACTTTACACAAACATTTTTTCGAATCTATAGTTAAATGAGTCTAACCATTGACTTACAACCCCAAACGCACCAAAATGCTGTACTCTTTATATTGTTTTCTAATTATTGCTTCATAAATTAAGGAAAATAAGTCAAATATCGCCCCAGCAAACTTGAATGCTTGAATATGACACCATGTCAACACAGCTGATTCGACTATAATATATAACGTTCTACCATTTTTTTTTATTTTATTAGCCCGCAGTATCCCATTGTTGGGCATGGGCCTCCCCCATAAGGGGGGTTCTACCATAGGGAGGAGTAATTGTTTCGGCTCCATTCTTCTTCTTAGGGTGCTTTATCTCGTACGAGACGTAGCGATCTTCTATACTATGCCTGTGTTGCGCGTTTAAAGTGCCCCAGACATAGAGGACCCACAGTTTAACGTGGGCTCCGAACCACGGTAAGTGTAAATACTTCTATTCCAGAGAAGATCCATATATACATTTAATTTGCGAATAAACCTTAAGTTTAATAATTAATATTAGGATACATACCATAGCTAAAATTAGCGGGTGTAGCTAATCTGATTAGAGCGATGTCATTTTCAGGACTTTCTTCTGGTTTATAATTTTGATGGATTATTATTTGCTCCGCGTAATAATCGTGTACTTGGGATGAGCACTCGTCAGTTAAATTATCACAATCTACTTTTGTGTTAATATTGTGTTCTCCCAAACGCACGCCCGCCCTAAAAATATAATATGTGAAAGCATTTATATATTTTTTACATTTGCAGATTCAGAAATAAATTATTATATACACGCTCTGCGTTATTGCCATTTGTTTGGTAAATGGGAAACAAATATTATTATTTTAAAATACAGAAAATATAAAATTTTGAATTAAATTTATTATTTGTTGTGGGATGGTTGTGTAATTGCAAAAACGTTAATCGGTGTTTTAAATTTAGTTGAAAAGGATAGGCAATTGAGCTGTCCCGTTTTCTTAACATATAATAATTAAAATCGATACTTACAACGATAATGTTATACAGTGAGCTGCGGTTAAAACATAACGGTTGTTTATAACTGTGCCACCACATTTGAACTTGATTCCATATTCTAAAAAACATAATCATTATGTATACAGACTAAATATTCAAGTAATACCAATTATGCTTCACACCATTTATGAATAAACAACTATCTTCATATTACAATTTCACAATTACAGCTGTACCTCGATTTACACCGGTTCCATTTACGCAGATTCGCGTCACTGCCTACAAGACTATCGCCATAATTATTCCTTAACTTTTTAGAAACGAGAAAGCAATTAGCTTTTTTTCTTGCTTGTGCCATCATAAATAATAATCAAATAGCATTATTGATTGCTATTCATAATTAATAAAGTGGTGCTGACCAATAGATTAATGTGCTCCAAACACAGGAAGGTCGTAGTACGACTTTTAGTTTTTATATCTTATATTTCTATAAGTTATCAATACAACATTCATTTTTAATTAAAATAGTTTATTTCTGAGCTTTAAATGCCCCAGTGTTACAAATATTTTGCAAAATTACGGTATTTGGATCCTAACCACGCGGTTTTCTATCGAAGCCAACCGGCGCAAATGGAACCTCTTGCATGTGTTCCATTTGCGCCGGTCGTCAATATCTCGGGTTAAATCGAGGGCTAGCTGTATACTAATGTATTAGGCAATTTGGACATCGAAAGTTTACATTAATTAAAATATTGCATTTAATACTGAACTAGCAACAAATAACGACTTGAATAAACAATTTCACATTCTATTCTATATTATTGTAAACTATTTGTTCTCAATCTTCATTGACTTACCCGTATAATATGCAATCAGTGCCATCCATGGAAACTCTAATGGCTTGGTTTTTCGGCCGTTGGTAATTAAAAAATTATTAGATATTCGTCCACAATTGTTTGTGGGAAGTAACCGAAGATTAAAATGGTGTGTAATATGTTGAGATTGTTTTACATTTTTCAACGCTATGTTGCTTGGTGTAACAGAACAACAAACTTTAGGTTCGTGCCCTTCGAAGCCGCATTCGTGGTTTTGTATTAGTTTAATGAGACTTCGGGGCCGTGGAATAGGTGTAGTTTCTAACAAGTGCAAAAAGAACGGACACTGGCGAATTTTTATGCATACTTCACCTTCTAGTGGAGAGCAGTTGTTATCTGGAAGAAGGAAATATTTCAGTGACTGTAATTACACAAATTAATCAATTTAAGTAAATATATCTGTACCGCGTGCTAAAAAATAATTCAAAAATACGCCGAAAAATTGTAATTAACATGAGTTGCGACGTTACAATAAATATCTGTTTCCAGTTTTATTAATATTGAAATTAAAAAACACATTTTCGACTTAATCGACCATAAGCGCGGGTCGTCGCGATATGGGTAGTAGATGTAGTCATCCAGTGCCAGAATTTGGAAGGAATTGGCTGTTTCCATAGTTAGAAATTGTTAGGGATTTTCAACAGTCGAACAAACAGTGACGTAACAATAAAATTTCATTAAGATTTCCGAATCCACTTCAAAGACAGAAATATTTAATGTTTTACTTTTTTTTCTTTTTTACAAATTAGTAAGTAGATCTGCAAATGTATATCTAATATTGCGAATTAGTAATTTAGGTTCAAAATGAACCAAAAGCCATATTATTACCAACGTCAAGGCTAGTTAATATAGTGAATAAACGTTATTGTGATATTTACGGATACTAATTTAAAAATTGTCTGTGTCACTTTAAACGCGCTACACATATATAGGAGAGAAGATTGCTACGTCTCGTAAGCGAAGAAGAACAATTTAAAAATAGAAGAGAAGAATTTTAGTAATTATTATACGATTTTTGAACTTACAGGCCTTCAATTTCGAAAGGCTTAAAACAAGCTGCACATCATCATTGGTGCTCCGAAGAAAATTAAATTAGAGTGACCGAATACATGTTTGTTTTTTAATAATGAGAGTATCAAAATACATATATTAAATGGGGAAATAAACATTTGTGATTTTACAGAGTAACCCCTAAAAAGTGTCAGGACAGGCTTCTATATTTTTAAATGAAACACTCTGTAGAGATAATAAAAACATTAAAATAAATAGTTTTAAATTTCACCGTTCTGTTTTGACATAGGGAAAGTTTTTGGCGGGGGCAACGAGGACATTTGCCACCGGCGCGGCGTCTTGAAGTAATAAGCGCTATATTGCACGCCTTATCATTTCAAGAGATGTTAATTTTGTTGACAGTCGCCTTAAAACAATTATTACAATAAATTAAATAGAATTGAATCACCGTAAAAGCCTCATTTTTCATTTTAATTTCTGGGAATAAATAAATAAGATCATTATACATTTTTGTAGTGCTAGAACAAACCGCTTAAACCAATGTATTTCAGACACTTGTCTATACAAACACTGGAAACACTATACTCCTTTATTTAACGATATTGTTGGCCCCTTCCACACTAACCATTGCATTATTTGGTTTTGATGTCTATTGTTCATATTTTGTTCACTTGGGCATTGTATAATCCAAAGAACATTCCCATTTGTGTTCTACAACGAAGAACTTAATGTGTCTCAGAAACTACAGCTTATTGTATTTATTTTTATTTTATGTTTAAGTGGTATTTATTACCAGTTGTAATGACACACCCAAATAGGCGTACAAAACGGCAAAGTAATCTCTAAATCAATAAACATTGTAAAAGCAGCTTCAGTAGTTTCAGCTTCAAAGCTATTTTTTGTGTCCTAATTAACATTTGCAAAAGTATAGGTACATGCCTGTTGCGCATGCTAGTGGACTATTGTTTATTCCATCAACTGTGTGTAAAGGGCGAACAGTTATTATTTTATACATTTACCAACATAAGGTAAGTAAATTAGCTATTTAATGGGTTATCATTATCAACATCAATTTGATTTTCTAAATAAAATCTAGGAAAACGTGCTAGCTGTGAGTTATGGTCTCCGGTAAAAGTTCCGCAGGAAAAGGTCTCGCCGCGGTAAAGTTAAAAATCTATGTGCATATTGACTGTATTTGAACTGTCCGAAATGTAATATGTAAAATAATAAGCTAAGCAATGACATTAAAGTAAGTTTGTAATTTAAATAGGTTCTTAACTGATCTTCATTATGATTTATAGAGAACTGGACTTTAACAGGGGGCCCGAATAGGAACGGTTTCTGCTCCTAGATAACAAAACATTTGAAGCGGCCGAAGATAAGGGCAGAATAATAATTTTTTCAACGGACAAACTTGCCCGTGCTTCAGCCTGGTATTTGGATGGGAACTTCCCCCTCGCACCCCCACTATTCCAGCAACCTTATATAGTTCGTGTGAAGAATTCAGGTATTTTCCTCACAACAGCATATGCTATTCTCCAGAGAAAAACAGGGCGAACCTATGCAGCAGTGGTTCGCTCCATAATGCAAGAATGCGAACAGCGAAATTTCTACCCGGATCCCCAGTTTATTTACTTAGACTTCGAGAAAGCTGCGATAAATGCCGCAAAGTCGGTGTTGGGGGATGATATATCTCTAAGAGGTTGCTTTTATCACCTCAGACAGAGCACATACAGAAAAGTGCAACAGCTGGGTATGCAGAATCAATACCTTGAAGACCAGGATTTCAGCAAATTTGTAGGAATGGTAGATGGTAGAATAGCTTTTCTGCCGCTTGATAGGGTCGCCGAAGGGATGAATTTCCTCAGGAATCATCCTGGTGGAGACTTATATGCAGAACTCCTCGATTACTTCGACCAAACATATGCTTCCGGCACATACAGGAGAGTAGGCAACCAGGAGGAAGATGCCTGTTTTCGAAGAATCCCGCCCCTATTCCCAGAGACCAGAGACATGGAACGTCCACGAGGCTGTTCTGGCAAGAGGCGATAAGACCAACAACAGCACTGAAGGTGTGTCTTTTTAAATTTTTATTGATATTCTTATACAAAATATTAGTGGTTGCTTGTTGGGTCTCCTACGAGCCAGACGTGTTCGACGCGAGCGGCCGAGATTAGAAAGCTTTCGCATAATAAAGCTCGATATACGATTTAAAACGATCTACAACAAAGCAGTTACCTAATTACGTAGACCAAATCAATGTAGTTCGTCAGGCAGTTTCTAAAAACCAAGTGAACAGTGAACAGTGGAAAAACAAG